>JAPQWV010000671.1:0-299000 GCA_027422505.1 Craterostigma plantagineum | reverse complement strand
CCTCGAGGCGAGCTGCAGCGGAGGGCGGTGGCAAGGGGCGGAGAAGGCGTAGCATAAGAAGGACGACAGTATAGCGGCGTACGATAGCGGGAGGCGCACGCTATAGCTGCGAGTGAGGAGCGATACGACACAGTAAGGAAATGGCAGACATTTTCTTCCGATTTGTATGATGCTCTCTCTCCTCTCTCTCTCTCTCTCTCTCTCTCTCTCCGTTTGGGCATGGGCTTTTATGCGGTACCAATGGGCTGTAACAGACCTAAGCCCATTTATTGATAAGCCTGTACGGTACTAATTGGGTCGTAAGCAGGTCTAAGCCCAGTGAAGGATTTCGTCGACTGTACAAAGCAAGGAAAAGCTTGGATTTTGTTCTTTTTTTCCGACGAAACAAGAATGGCATTCATTCTTTACAATCTACATTTTATACGACTGCAAAAAACATGTGTAGCTTCTCCTACAGCAGACCCACGACATATATGTAGTTTAACAACTTGAGAAAATGTGTAATATATATACTGTTGTATGTCTTATTTTATTCGCCAGGCGGCGCCATTTCAACAGCTAGACCCTTTGCGACAGTTTAAGGCGCCGGCGCCGGCGGTGATTGAGCTAATCAGCGAATAAGACTTAGCACCCAAGCTCGACGCCTTAGCGTAGGTCGACGCGCCGCCCCTCCCGACGGCGTAAAAAACGCCCCATTCAACATCAAATCACCCTCCGATCTCCAATTCCTTTCCTCCACTCGCTTTCCGCCGCATCCTCATACTTAGTCACCTGGGGCAAGCGCACCAGCAATTCAAACATTCGATCGAAACAATCCCCCCAATAAAAAAAATCGCATCTTTTTTTCCTACCTCTCTTTGCTGAATCTGTCGTCGGGCGCAAGAAACCTATTCCCTGGCTATTAATCGTCGGCGATGCGCTCCCTCCAATGGCATACATCTCCCAATGAGTATAATCGTTGTTCACCACGTGAAAGTAGCCATGCCTGCCCTCGGCATCCTCTGAACGAGCCCTTCCCCGAAATGATTGAAGGCGATCGTCACCTGCATGCCCTTATCCCCGAAGTAGCCATCGTTGTGCCCCAAGAGCATCACTTGTTGTGGTGGGTCAAGTAGTTGTTCGATATGGTAATGTGGGTCGACCCGCGGATCGCGTCGATCAGCCCGTCGGCGCAGCTCGAGAGGGAGCAGTGGTCGACCCCACTTGGGACCCGCCGAATATGGAGACCCCGTCGCCGTCCGACAGCGTCCGCCATCCGTAGTGCTTCGTCGAGTCCCTCACCATCGCGTTGCCCCCGCGCCTGCTGCGTCGTGGATGTGGACCCCGTGGATTATTACGTTGGTCACGTACTGGATCGTTATGCACGGCCCGTCGGCTATGGACGCTCGACCCCGCGCCCGTCGATCGTCTTGAACGAGTTTTCATGATGAGCTCTTCTTTCAGCCTCACGACCATGTCGCGGGCGAAGACGATCCACAGCGGCTCCTCTTGGATCACCCCAGCGGAGCGTCCCGGGCTTCGGGTTCACCGGGTCGTCGTCGCTCGGGTCGGTGACCGTGTAGATTTCCCCGTCACGCCCCCCGATTGCGTTCCGGCCGAACCCTGGCAAAAGTAAAGAGGTATGGGAAATGATACAAGACTCGTGAATTCCGTGGGCAGCCTTCGCAGACAGGCCTACCCACGTAGGAAGAGAGTTGACCGCATAAGTTTGAATGAGATGATTATGTTATAAAACAATCGTAATAAGGTGGAGTAGTCACCAACTTATATGCTGGTCAACCTATCGATCGACGGTTGATCGAGTTGAGGCGTTCAATTCGTGAATTTATACCTATTGCGCAGTCGGCTAGCTTCTGGCGATTGTTTGACCAGTGGGGGTCGCAACGCCAGCAGTCGTCTATGGGGTTGCCCGTGTTGCACGAGAGGAATCCCAGTTTACGCCTCGAGGCGTTTAGCTTCCTGCATTGACGCGTACGAAATGGAATCTATGAGACCGAAAAGGAAAAAGAGATAAAGAAAAAACGACGATTGTACTTACGTGTGTACTTCTTGGACCACTAGCTCGGGGTCGTCTTGTGGTGCTGGAGAAGAGGCAATGAGAGAGGGGCGTGCGACGAAGACGAGGAAGAGTAAGACGGAGAACGATAATGCGATGAGTGAAGGCATTGTTGTGTTGAGACTTGAGAGAAGAGGAGGATCGATTGCGATTGTGTGGCTGTGGAGAAGGAGAACTGAGATTGGCGCAGAATTTGTAGGGGTTGGAGACTGTAAATAAAACCAAACAACGTAGGGTCCTTGCATTTGCCCCATGTTTCATGTTAAGTGCCCGAATTTGCTGAGTAATAATCCATCAGTCTCGAGGAGATTAACTGTTAGGGCCGATTTTATCCAACCTTGTACTGAATCAATGGATTAGTATTACCTGTACGATGAATTACGGAAGCAATAAGGAAGTAATACCGATAGACGAATTGTAGAGTTGGAACGAGAGCGCGCGAGTTCTTCAGAAAAGTCATCAACTCAATTATGATTCAGCAACCCTAAACACTAATGTGTTTTAGGGTATTTATACATAAGCCCTAATGGGCTAACAGGCCCATATTACTAATATATCACAAGTCGGATATATTTACAATTAAGTCCTAAATCACAAGATTAAGATAATCTATTTTAATTGAACACAATAAAATATTCCTAACAATCTCCCCCTTTGTGTTCAATTTGCAATTCAGCGTTGGTTATCTTGGTCTTGTAATTGTCCTGAGTCCTCAAAGAACACGTATCGGAGTTGTGTACGCGAAAGCATTTGCATGCATGTTCTTCTTCATTCACCTCCTCCTTTATCTTGTCTTGTGACCTCTTCTTTAGGAGATCCAAGCTCACCGTGTTCTGATCTTCTCTTCTTGTGTTCCAGCTCTCCCTTCGATAATCGCGACTCCCCCTACATTTGTTCAACCTTGTGTTGGGATTGGAAGTTTTCTTTAAACTCGAAGAGCTGTACACGAGTCGAATCTTCTATTTAGGTGTTTCAGCTCTTCCTTCACTTGTCGCAACTCCCCCTACATTTGTTCAACCTTGTGTTGGGATTGGGAGCTCTCTTTAAACTCGAAGAGCTGTACACGAGTCGCAGCTTTGATTCTTCAAGTCCATGCTGAAGTTGTTGATCGTATATTGTCATTTGAGTCCGATCTCTCCGTTCGATTGCAGCTCAACTCCCCTACGTTCGTTCAACCTTGTGTTGTGATTGGGGAGTTTCTTTTAAAATCGGAGAGTCGTACATGAGGCGACAACTTCAATCGTTGGACTCTGTGGTCTTCGCTTGATTCTTTGGCGACGCTTGAGATTTGGCATTTCTGATCTATATTGCACTTTCGTCGTGGTGTTGCTCCCATTTTGCTTTAGTGCTCCTCCCCCTCATGAAGATCGAACTAGGGAGATCGTCATGCGATGGGTCAAAATGGGGCATCGTCTTTGGCAAGAAGATCGCGTCGTCCGGACAGAATGGGTCAAAATGTGCTTGGGCTCCTTCAGATTTTTCCATCAATTACATGAGAGCCCGTGTTCATAGTGGTACGCGCGGCGGAAATGGTGGGTGCTCAGGTTGGGTAATAACCTGACGGAGCCACAAAGGCAGTCCGTCGACACGACTTCAGAGTTAAACTCTGAGACGTGGCCTACGAGAATAGGGCTTTATAAACCAGGGCCACATAGGCGTCCCGTTAACATCGATCTAGGAGTGTAGCTCATAGTCGATGGCCTGAAACCGTTGTTGCTTTGATGTTGCAACGGCAGGACTTCCTTCCGATCATCGAAGCATGTCTTAGAATGACATGTCTACGAAAGTTCTGATCTGGTCACAAAGTCCAGATGAAAAAAAATGTATGTGTCCTAAAAAATATAAAACTTTTAGGTAGTGAGGACACCTAGACTCGATGTGTTCAAGAAAGTTCAGTGGTGTGGGACTGACTACCACTTAGTTCAAAATCTCCTGCTTCCAAGTGAAGCAGTGATAGATTACGTGGCTCCCCGTGATTTAATGAAACATCGGTCTGTTGGGAGATCGATGAGTGGGTAAGGCTCGGTTGTGCATGCGCCGTTGGACCTAATGCGACGACTTCTACCCGGAAGCTAATAAAATTAGCACCTGTACCTATGAGGATTGGTCCGAGTAATTTATGACTAAGGGAATTTTGTATCTTTCGCTCTTCGGTCTTGTCAAGAATTTCCAAATAGAGGTAGCTCTATGAGTTTGAGATCGTCACTAACACTCGGCTATGTTCCGGGGATAGGTTCAGTTTGGTCTGACTGAACCATGGGAACTTGAAATCCATACATCCGGTACGAAGTGATGCGTGCTGCTTGATTTTGGTCAGCGGTTCGGAGCAGGTCTGTTGAGGTCATTGCCGAGTTAGCACTAGAAGCCACCATCGCCTTTGAAGAGAGTTGACTGTTGTAGGCTTGAGATTCGTCCTTGAAATTATCTTTGGAAGACAGGGGAGTTCTTTGAAGCAAAATTACGAGAGTATGAGGCTTTTTTTTTTTTTTTTGGCCATTCTTTTTCTTTTCCTTCTTTTTTTTTTTTTGCATATATATATGTATTTTCTTATTAATAATGTAATAGTAACTATATATTATATTATTTATATATGTATATATATAGATATAGATATATATATATATATATATATATTTTATTCCTCCCCCTCAAATCATGCTTCTTAAAACTGAATTACTCCCCTCAAAAGATGCATATTCGTAAAATTATCGTTCGAGAGTCTCTTTCCCTAAGTTCACACATTAAGTTCGCTTCCCCTAAAAAATTTAGTTATTGCTCCCCTTAAGACAAATATAAGAGTTGCTTCTCTTTAAAAAAGAGTAGCTCCCCCTCAATGCACGCACATTAAACATGTAAATTCTCTCACAATTAAATAAGCGTGAACGTATTAATTTATTTTCAAAGCGGATGCAAACTACAGAGTTATTGTTCTTTAAGAATGCATTAGAATGTACGTTTTTTGTCGCTCTAAAGTTAGAATAGGTATTATGCGCTTCAGATTATATGCATACAGAAAATTTAAGCTCGAAAATTTTTAAGATGCATGCATAATGAAATGTACCTATAACATGGTATTTAATGCATTTCAGCTCATGTATGCATGCAAAAATTTAGAATTTAAAGGCTTTTTGAAGCATGCATAACTATAATGTACCCTTTAGTTTCAAAGTAGGTATATAGTCTTTTCAGTTCGATACGCATGCCAAAAGTTTAAACTATGGAATGCATATATATAGAATTTACCTACGATTAGTTGCTCGCATCGCTAACCAGTCGTGTCTGTGGAGCAACCCGATATGCCATACACGCTGGAATATTTAGCTGCCCTCATCGCATACCAGTCATGAGTGTGGAGCAGCTCTCATAGTACCTACTCATGCTGGGAGATCTGCAAAATATTATCGGGCCTTTGGTACCCATTTTTGGATGGGTCCTCCCTTGTTAGTAGAAAACAAGTTAAGCACATATGGTTGATATATTGATCCTAAGTCATCATTTGAAGTCGTGTTCAATTTGATTTGTGATTTAGGAATCCATAGCTTCAATCCTTGTTTTGAGTGTTGAGGGGATGTGGAGTGATGTTTTTGCTTGGGCACCCAAATTTGTTTAACATTAGGATTATGCCCTGTGGAGTTCTTATGCATCAATCGATTGAATACGGGAGTGTTCGAGACGTGACTTGCATGAGATGATGGCTGTCGAGTAGAAGAATGATGCATCTTACAAATATTAGATTTATTAAAACGGGAAACGTCACAATACTTAATAGTCTTCGATGAAATGAAGTTATGTTCATCAGAAGCATAGTTTGTAGAGTAGAAAGCCTTGGTACGAGAGGGTTTAGATTTTGATTTCCTGACCCAGTCCATCGTCTTCGTCTTCGTCTTCTTGGTTAGTTTCTTGCCTGTAGCTGAATTTGACACTTTGTTAGGAGTTAAATCATAAGTCGAAGAGGAACCAACAGATGAATGATCGTTGAGATTTCTTAGGAGGAAAATTTCATTTAGTAGTTTCTCTTTTTCAAACTTGAAGATTTCAATTGATTTTGGTGTTCCTTTGCTTGTAATTTATTGATGTCTTGGAGGCATGAAATTTCGGCTAGAAAGTCCGTCTTGCCTTTACAGAAGAACCGTGTGTCGTTCTTGATTAAGGTTGCGCTTGCAAAACGAAAACGGGAATTCAAGTCAAGTGCATCATCGTAGGAATAGTGATGATTTGAAGGAGACGCGTATTTTTCAAATAATAAATCTTCTCTTTTGGCTATCTCCTTCCCTTTTATTTTCTTGTGGAGTGATGCTTCTATCTTAGGCTTAGCTAGATGCAGTTGTGGAGAGAGATCTGTGGAGCTATTGACTTGTTTTTCGAGTGAAGATATAATTGTCAGAAGTACGTCTTTTTCCACTTGAGCGGCAATCTCAGTCTCAGAAGATGAGTCAGTTGGGAGAGTAGCTGCAGTGGTATGTGCTTCATCTTCAGAGTCAGCTTTGACGTTTGTCATGAGAGCCAGGTTTTCGTCTTCACTTTCAGAGGTATCCTTGAGCCATGATTCCTGTTCTGCCATGAATACGGCACCCGACTTTTTTTGTTTTCTGCTTGAAAACCTACTCTTTCTGATTCCAAAGTTGCGTTCAGTTTGGAAATTTTATTAGCAACCTCTGGAATTTCCCAACAAGAAGTAGATTTGTTAGAAGATAAAATATTTTCCCCGTTTGACGCTAGGTTCTTAGAGGAATTTTGATCCGCTTGCCCTCTTTTTGTTAAAATGTCCTCTAAACTCCTAATTTTAGAGTATAACTCGTTACGCTCGTTATATATGAAGTTATATTGACAAGTCTTAGTGAGTATCTCGTCTTCGCTCTTTTTCAAACTAGTAATTGACTCACTAATTTTCACTTTCAATCTTTCTATTTCTTTGTCACGATCATCGACTCTCATTTGCATTGCTTCAAGCTTGCAATTGAGATGCGCTTTTTCACTTAAGCTGGCAAGGAGGCATTTATGATTATTCTCTAAGCGAGCTTTTAATTCCTCAATTTCTTTAGCTTGTTTGTTCACTTTCTGTTCCCACTGATACGGCATATATGACATATTGAAAATGGATATTGAAAGTTCAGTTTTAGAATTATTTTGGTTGGATATGTGATCGTTGACGCGCTTTGTAGATTTGAGATTTTTTTTTTAATTATTATTATTATATATATATATATATATTTTTTTTGGCTTTTGAAAAATCTGTACCGAAAGGCTTTAGTATTTCGTAAACTACGGTGAAGTTTGAAGATTTTAAGCGTTGAAAACTTTTTGGTGTACACCGAAAAGTTTTGAAATAAAGTCGAAAACTTCAAAAAAAGATACTAAAACCTTTTCTATAATGTGCCAAAATAATTTTCGAAGGTGTCTTCGAAGATGTGTTGGGAAAAAAAATTATCTATGTTCAATGGTTTGCGAGAATATCTCTTGTGCGAAAATGGGTTCGAAAATATGTGGATGCAGGAATACTCTACGAAAAATGTATTGCGAAATGCTATGCGAAAATGTCGTTCGTAATGCAAATTTTCTTTTATATAAATATATATATGTAATGATTACTAGTGATGATGATTAAATGATGATGTGGCAAACGATGTAGATGTAATGTTTGTATATGTGGTTCGAATGATGTGTATATATGTACGTGTAATGATTATGGGGAATGAAAAGGAAATGTGATGGCACGTGGATGATGAATAATGCTATTTATGAAATGCAATGATGACAAAAGAACTTAATTGTGATTTTATAATGAAATAGGTTATCGAGATCTTTGACTTTAGAAGAGGATGTCGAGTAATTGATATCAGTAAAAGTCGACTTTAGAAGAGGATGTCGACTTTAGAAGTTTTCAAATGTCGAGAAGAGGATGTCGACTTTAGAAGTTTTCAAATGTCTGACTTTAGAAGAGGATGTCGACTTTAGAAGTTTTCAAATGTCGAGATGAGGATGTCGACTTTAGAAGTTTTCAAATGTCGACTTTAGAAGAGGATGTCGACTTTAGAAGAGGATGTCGAGAACTAGAAAAAAAAGTCGACAACTCAGTAAAAGGAGATCTCGAGAGGTGTTTTCAAATGTCTGAGTAGAAAAAAAAAGTCGAGAACTAGAAAAAAGTCGATAACTCAGTATTTCGATCAGAAAGTCGAGAACCTTGTAGCTTAGTAAAATGTCGAGATCAATGTCGAGAACCCTAATTGCGAAACTGCTATTTACTGCTACAGTGCCGCGAATTGCTACAGTGCCTGCAAAAGTCTGGATAATGATGTTAGCACTTATATGTTCAACACATAACACTCAAGCATCATCAAAATCACCAAAATCAAATCAAAATTTTTGAAAATTATGAAGAACACGAAGAACACCAAAAAATTTGATTTTGAAAATTTTCTCAAATCTGAGCGCGTTTGGCTCTGATACCACTTGTTAGGCCGATTTTATCCAACCTTGTACTGAATCAATGGATTAGTATTACCTGTACGATGAATTACGGAAGCAATAAGGAAGTAATACCGATAGACGAATTGTAGAGTTGGAACGAGAGCGCGCGAGTTCTTCAGAAAAGTCATCAACTCAATTATGATTCAGCAACCCTAAACACTAATGTGTTTAGGGTATTTATACATAAGCCCTAATGGGCTAACAGGCCCAATATTACTAATATATCCACAAGTCGGATATATTTACAATTAAGTCCTAAATCACAAGATTAAGATAATCTATTTTAATTGAACACAATAAAATATTCCTAACATTAACGTTTAAGACGTTCTTACGTTGTTTTGACAGAAAGATGTAGACGATAATGGATCAAATTCACCGTGATGATCAAATGCCTTGTCGTCGAAACAAAAGTGTTTTGGGTTGGGTCCCTTTACTTCTACATCGTAGCATGTTTTAGGAAGGACAAAAAGCACGTGTATTGGGGTCCAACGGTCAACACTCAACTGATTAAACCGCCCCTTCCATTGCATCGAGGTTCTTCTCGAATGAACTCTCCAGGCTTTCCAAAAAACAGAGTCAGCATCAATGGTGACTGCTGACCAATTTGCTCGATGGATGCATATTCACATGGGAAGAAGCTTTTCGCTGCTAAACTAGAGAGACAAACAGTAGTAATGGCGATTGATTTTATTGATAAAAAAAAACTAATTACTGGCACATCGTTGACGCGTGGCGTTTGTCTCTCTCGTCTGTGCCTGCTTGGACAGAGTAAGTGCTGTCTAATTATGGATTTGGTACGTAGTTTCCAAGTGTGGAGAGGATCGTCTTTTGCCATCATGGGGACAAAAAGGGTAACGTGGGTGTCTATGTTAAGGAGGTTGAGATTTTGTTTCAGATGTTGGACGTTGTCTGCGGGCCCCAGTCAGCACCCCCTCCATTGATGTTAATGCTTCGAGCTTTTGTCATGTTCATGCAGTATAAAGTGTCTCATCATCATCATACCGAATGCTGAGAGGTTATTGCAGTTAAGCCCCCTTAGTTATTTGTTAATACTGATTAACCCCTTCAACTTCCATTTGACCCAACTTCACCTATGATGAATACGATGAGCTTAAACCCCAACCCTAAATTCCCCCGCCGGGAACGAAAATCCTTCAACCCACAACTAAGACCGCGGGCGCCGGCATGACCCCGGCGTGTCTCCACCATCTACGTCACCACAACTTGTTGTCTGGCATTCGGCACCTTCAGAACCTCCACGCGCCTCCAAGCCCTCCTCGGTACGCTCCCAAAACCCCAAACCCTTCTGTTAGAAAACAGCAATTGATCACTCTCCAACAAACGCCGAACCCCAAGCCCACGCTCGTATGCTACGCCGTCCGCAGTAACCAACGTGATGAAGCTCAACAGCCAGGAGAATCGGCCCACGAGGCCATCAAACAGTACCTCGAACAACACGGCGCTTCAGGGGAAGATGCCCTGAACATCTCCCTCAGCTGTCCGAGCTACTTGAACATGCTCGTAGAAGCAGTTAAGGAGATGGATGAGTGGAATTCATGGAATGGGGGGATTGCTGGAGATGACGATGAGTTCAGGAGTAAGGTGCTTGAGATGGCGAGTCAAAAGGGGGATAATGGTTTGATTCCGTTACTAGAGAGCATTGGGCTGTCTCTGTCTTCGGCAACTCACTTGGCTAAATTTCTGTTGGGTTCAAGCTGTAACGAACTCTCTGTGCTGATTCAGAAGGTATTTGCTAGGACCTCGTGTTGTTACTTCTTTCGCCTTAAAAGATTTGGGGAAACTTTGATGTCGTTTGCAATCGATGATCATGGACTGGATGGGTGTTGGTTATTTAATCCTTTTTTGTCATTTATGATGAAGGTTGTTTCGTTTCTACTTGATTGAAGTCTCATATTCAAATTCTTTACTGGCCGCAATAGGTTAAGTTTATGAAGGAAATATTACTTTCTGGCAGTGATGATCACAAACTCATTGGGAAAAATGCTTCGCGAATGATGGCCCATATCTCCATTTCTGCCGACGAAGACGTGCAGCACACGTTAGCTTTCTTTGAAAAGGTCTCGTTTTCTAAAATTTGTCTATCGACAACGAGGGTGAATGTTGTATAGGTTATTTGCTTGTGTCACTCGTTTGTGATGCTCTGCCCTTTTCGATGGACAGATTCAAGCAAGGCGTGGAGGTTTGCATCTTTTGGGTTCTGATGAAATCACTTTTCGATATCTCGTTGAGTCATTTCCTCGTGTGCTTTATCTGCCCTTACAGTATCGTCTAAAACCCGTTATGAAGTTCTTGGTCGATGTTGGAGTCCCTGAAGGATATTTAAAAACTATCTTCTTACTATACCCACCTGTAATGCTGTACGACGGTGAAAAAGACACAAAACGGAGGCTGAAGTCGTTCGAAAAGGTATACTATAATCCATCTACGGCTGTCCTGATATCTTGAATGTTGTACAATCTCTCTTGAAACATGTTTGTTCTTTACTGACTATTTCCTAATTTTGACTGAAATTAGATACAAATTTTATTCTGTTCGTTTCGCATGTAGATCGGTGCAAAGGATAATGATCTCGGCAAGATGCTTATCAAATACCCATGGATTCTTTCGACTAGTGTTCTGGAAAACTTTGAAAAAGTCCTTGATTATTTTGATGAGCTGAAGGTACCACCACTTGTTGGTCAATCCTTAAAAATACACTTTATCACTAGCAGCAATTCTTGCATATGCTATACCATTCGACATACTTCCTCTTTAGGTTCCAAAACTTTGTTCTTCGCGTGCAATCATAAACTGGCCGTATATTTTGGGATGTTCAGTGAACAAGCTGAAAGTAATGGTGGATCAACTTGATGATATGGGAATCAGGGATAAGAAATTAGGCCGGATTATTGCTACAAGCCCACAGCTTCTGCTTCGTAAGCCTGAAGAATTTCTTCAGGTCAGTAATGAAACAAACCAAAAGTTTCATACATCTATGGGAAAGAACATGCTATCATTCCCCAACCATGTTAATCCTTTAGCTTTCCCTCAAATTCAGGTGGTGTCCTTTTTCAAAGATTCAGGACTGAACGATGAAGAGATAGCGAGAACCATCTGTCGATGCCCTGAAATATTTGCCGCCAGCGTAGAGAAAACCCTCAAGAAGAAGATGGAATTCCTTGCTACCCTTGGCATTTCCAAGATTCGACTCCCAAGAGTCGTAAGAAAATACCCAGAGCTCTTCGTATGCGATGTCAACAAAGCATTACTTCCCAGGTAATAATCCAAATCTGACTATCATCAGATTTCTTGAATTTTAACTAAGCAACGGGTGATCTGCAATATGTTAATTCAACTTATCGACTAGGATGAGGTACTTGATGAACATTGGTCTCACGAAAAGGGACATAGGGTCGATGCTCCACAGATTCTCACCTTTACTTGGCTACAGCATCGAAGAAGTACTGAGGCCAAAACTCGAGTTTCTTGTGAACACCATGGGTAAGCCCGTGAGTGACGTTGTGGTGTATCCGAGATACTTTAGCTATTCGCTTGAGAAGAAGATAAAGCCCAGGTATTATGTTATGAAAGCTAGAAACATAGAATTCACCTTGGAAGAGATGTTGCGTAAGAATGATGAGGAGTTCGCTGCTGAGTATTTAGGTGCAGGGGATATGCTTGCTGCTATTCCCCCTCGTGAAATATTTGTATTTAGGTAGCAACTTTTGTTAAATTTAAAATTCTTTATGTTTATCAGTATTTGTATGTGTGTATACTCGAGGGGCAATTAAGCAGTTTGCGTCTCTCTGAGTCTCGCATATTATGCAATGTTTGAGTAACCTGTGAAAGCTTCAAACATATTGAATTACTCCCTTCGATTTTCTTTAACTCTCTAATTATTTTTCTAATTAGATGTCGTTTTACAGATTTCAATACAAATATTTTATTATATTTTCAGTTTTACCCTTTTTTACTCATTTCAATTACTAAATAGAAAGTAAGTATATTGAATGGGCTTAAGCAATTAATTAGAGGTATATTAGACATTTTATTCTATTTTTTAATATAAGTGTAAAAACCTTAAACGACATGTAAATAAAATCGAAGTAGTATATAATTCCAATGGAACGTTGAAAAGGAGGCATTCCGCCATTTTCCCTGAAACTGATTGGGTTATTGAATATTTTAAGCAAGTAACGTTTGAATGTACGAATTGAATTTTTTAAAAATGGATCGTTAGGATGTGTCGAGGCCCAATGGCGCACCAGTAGTCCGTACCTTTCTTTAACCAAATTCGATTTTTTTAATTACCGTTCGGTTTGCCCACCACATAATTTTTTTCTTCCTCTTTTTTTCCTTTTTCTCGATTTTAAGATTAAACTGAATTTCTGCAAGTGATATATATAGTTAGGGGTGTTCAAATGGGTTAATTTTCGGTGTTCGGGTTATTCGGTTTGGGTTATTCGGTTTTTTGACAATTGGGACAACCACCCGCAAACCGAACCGAAATCAATTAACTATTTGGTTATCGGGTTATTCGGTTTTCGGGTTAATTGGTTTGGTTCTGTAAAAAACCAATTAACAAGCTAGCAAAATCGGCAATCAGAAATCCTTTTCGGCAATCCACAAATGCAATCCGACAAGACTCAGATTAAAGAGGCCGAAGAGGGGAAAGTTGACCTTCATCTGCTCGAAGGGAAGGTGACGAGCTCATGAAATTAGCTGTTCTCCGTATCTCTTTCTCTTCATTCACAGGTCCTCAATTCGATCGAAGGCCACCTAGCTGACTTCAATGAATCATGTATATTTTGCAAAAATCTGAATTTTAGGGTACAGAAACGGATCCAAACACCTGCATACACAAACCTAATTCGATGTTGGTGATGGTGTGGGAAGGAATGGTGTCGATGGTGCCTAGTGTTACTTTAAGTAGTATAATAACATAATATATATACATGGGCTAATTCGATGCCCTAGAAGTATTATTTTAATTTAATATATTAGTATATTGTAGTTACTATACATGGGCTAATTCGGGTTTCGGGCGGGCCCCGAAATTTTTTACCTGGCCCAATACCCGAACCATTCCCCAATTTAATAAATCGGGTCCCCCATTTAACCCGCTCATTCACCAAAAACCGAACCAATTGACCCGAATTTAAAACGGGTCGGGCGGGTTAATTGGGTCACCCAATTAATGAACACCCCTATATATAGTTATGTGCTCTGGCGATACCTATGGCTTTTTAAATACAAAATTAGAATATTTGATGAAATCGTCTTCGCGTGGACATAGACAGCGAGCGCACACGTGGGAACGGCAAGAAGAAAGCGCGTGTCGTTCACTCGCAAACGTGCAGGTGGTCGTAACTACCAAGAAATCGTACCTTGCGTTTCCCATCAGCATCAATCGAGATGGTCTTGACCAATCATGAGACTGTTCTCTTTTTCTTTCTAGTCCCTCGCGCCTAATTAATTTCCTAAAGTGCCTTCATAATTAAATCGTTAATTAAGATGTGAGATCGAAAAATAACATAATTTTATCTATTACATCCTCAACATTGGAAACCTGAATCCATTATTGCATGAACGAGCAGAAGATGGAGGCCTCGCTTGTTATTTCAGAAAAGTTCGCGTTGACAACCAAGCACATGCAACCGAGGATGACGTGGCAGAATAAACCACTCAACGACTTCAAATGATCCACGTAATCGGCCACGTCATCAGTCAATTCGGTCAACAAAGTCTCTGCTGTACCATTAGTAGCTGATAGACTAGTACTGGACAGAGACCCTTCTTTCGCGGTGGCATTTCCGTTTATGTGATCTTAGGGCCAATTGTTATGTTTCCTAATCTTTATTGCATTATCTTCGTCGTCTACTTTCGTTGTTTTTACAGTCTTCTTTACCTTCACTTTATGCGTGTTCGTTTTTGTTTTGAGCTTTCACAAGTGATTCCTTTCTTCCTTTTTTTTTTCTAGATCAGAGTCATCAGACACTTGGTTTAAGGTACGAGGGACGCTACATGTCTGTGCTGCTGTAATTTTTTCTGTTGACTCTTGATTTTTATGTTGTTTTCCTTTTACTGTTTACTTTTTGCTTTGTGGTTAGATCTAAATGGCTCGAGTGTTTTTCCTTCTATGATCGTATGATTATCGTGTGCGCTTGATGTTCATGATCAACTGTGATGGTATTTATGCTTAGCTTGACGCTTTGATGACTAGTTTGACTCCTTAGCTTGGAACATTATTTTTTCTTAGATAATTTGCCAATTTTAGGCTTTTAATTGTCGCGCTGCTTCTATCGAGAGCTCATCTGAAGTTACTCTTTCGGAACATTTTTCCTTTTTGCTTTCTCCTACTCATTGCTTTGTAAATTCACACATTTATCGTTTATGTTGTAGGTCGAGTTTTGCCATAGCTTTTGGTTTATTACAGCTTTTGTCATAAACGTGCGGTGATTCGAAGTTTGTCCATTTATTTGTTTTCTTTTTGTGTTGTTTACAACGGAGTTGTTCTTCTAACTGTCGAAGTAGTCAATCCTAAAAAAAAATCCTCTGCTTGTAGTAAATTCCACAGTTCAAGACTGTTATTCAAGGTCTCCTGGCACCACTACATGCCCATTTTCTGATTGAGTTCCTTTTTTTTCCTTACAACATCTTAAAACTGCTCGTATATGCTCATTTCATTTATTACACAGTCGATACGATGGTGAGAAAAAGACGCACTGATCCTTCTTCCGGCGAACGTCCCGAGCCTCAACAGACTAGCGGCGAAGGACGCCAAGGCGGTCCACGCTACCCACCCGCCCAAGACCCACAGCACCAGCCGCCGCCGCCCCACCAAGGCGGAGGTTACCAAGGACAAGGTGGACGCAGAGGCTCGGGCCCAAATCGCGGAGGATACCACGGTGGCCGCGGCAGAGGCCACCAACAGCAGTACTACGGCGGTGGCCAGCAATATCAGCAAGGGGAAGTGCCACCTCAGCGCCACGGTGGATACGCTGGTCGCCAGGTGGCGCATTCTCCTGGTGGGTCGTCTCGGCCACCAGCGTCCGAGCTGCACCAAGCGGTGGGATCGTCTCAGCCTAGTCCATATGGAGGGCCTTTTGAGATGCATTCAGGGGCAAGTTCGTCTTCCCAGCCATTGGAGATAACTCCCTTACAGATTTCCGAGCAAATACAGCAGCTCTCGGTAGAGGCGGGAGAGGCTCCAGGCAGGGAAATGCAGCCCGCCTCGAGTAAGTCCGTGAGGTTTCCTTTACGTCCTGGGAAGGGAAGCTATGGTACGAGATGCATTGTGAAGGCCAATCACTTTTTCGCCGAACTTCCGGACAAGGACTTGCATCAGTACGATGTGGGTGGATTTTGTTTTTTGATTGACTGCAGTGGCCAGACTAGAATTTCTTTTCTTTAATTGTTTATTTATATCCACGTGTGTTCAGGTTTCGATTACGCCAGAAGTTGCATCGAGGGGTGTTAATCGTGCTGTGATGGATCAGTTAGTGAGGCTGTATAGGGAATCCCAGCTTGGGAGGAGGTTGCCTGCTTATGATGGTCGAAAGAGTCTCTACACTGCTGGCCCTCTGCCTTTTTCGTTGAAGGAGTTTAGAATCATGCTCATTGATGAAGAAGACGGACAAGGCGGTCCTAGGTTCTCTTATATATGTTTCTCAAGAAGTCTAATTTGTTTTCGTGGTATATTTTCATTAATTTTTGGCTTCTGACGGATTGTGCAGGAGAGAGAGGGAGTTTAGGGTGGTGATTAAGTTTGCAGCGCGCGCCGACTTGCATCACTTGGGCATGTTCCTGCAGGGCAGGCAAGCTGATGCTCCCCAGGAAGCTCTTCAGGTTTTAGACATTGTTCTTCGTGAACTCCCAACCACTCGGTAATTTTGTAACCACTCGTTGATGCCTTTTCGTTATTGGATTATTATTTTCTTTCTTGGTTAATGTTGTGGTATTGGTGATCGCAGATATTGCCCAGTTGGTCGCTCTTTTTATTCCCCTTACATAGGAAGAAGGCAATCTCTGGGTGAAGGGCTTGAAAGTTGGAGGGGTTTCTATCAGAGTATTCGTCCAACTCAGATGGGACTGTCACTAAATATAGGTGGGCTTGTGCTTTGCTTGGCTGTTTGAGACGTTTTCCTGATTTGCTCTGTTACACTTCTGGCCAGTGTTAATTTTTCTTGTATAATTTTAATGTAACAGATATGTCTTCAACTGCTTTCATTGAGCCACTCCCTGTGATCGAGTTTGTTAGCCAGCTTCTGAATAGGGATGTCTCGGCTAGGCCTTTGTCTGATGCTGACCGTGTTAAGGTATATTTAATGTCTTGTCCGCAGTGGCAACTTTTGGAGAACATGCAGTTACCTTTCGTACATCCAATTCTGTTTTCCAAGGACAAGGAAAGCACCCACACACACACACTCACTCACTCATATGTGTGGATTAACAACCATCCTATATATTAACGTATTCATCCGTTCATGGCATCTCTTGCATTTCTGAATATAACGAGGCTGTCATCGTGTAGTCATACTTTGTTGAGAGCCACAGTTTGTATATTTGTACTAAATTGTCGTAAGCATTGTTGCAGATCAAGAAGGCATTGAGAGGAGTAAAGGTAGAGGTTACTCACAGAGGAAATATGCGCCGGAAATACAGGATATCTGGTTTGACATCTCAGGCAACAAGAGAGCTATCGTAAGAATATAATGAGATCCTTCTTAGAAATGTTGCACTTTTTCGCCTGACATTCTCGTGCTGTCATTTCGGTGTGAAATTCACTTTGTGTCACCTTATTGACTTGCCGAATTTGATGCTAATCTCCAGCTTTCCAGTGGATGAACGAGGCACTATTAAGACTGTTGTGGAATATTTCCAGCAAACTTATGGATTTGTCATTCAACACATACAATTGCCCTGCCTGCAAGTTGGGAATGCTCAGAGACCAAACTATTTGCCCATGGAAGTTTGCAAGATAGTTGAGGGCCAGAGATATTCCAAGAGGCTAAATGAGCGGCAAATTACTCAGCTCCTCCAAGTCACTTGCCAGCGTCCTCGGGAGAGAGAACAAGACATACTCCAGGTTGGAGACAGTTTCTCTTTCATAACTCATTCGACTTTCATCATGAGCTTCCATTGTTGAACTCAATTCATCCACTGTTATCAGACTGTTCGCCACAATGCATATGGCGAAGACCCTTATGCACAAGAATTTGGAATCAAAATTAGTGAGAGACTGGCACAGGTTGAAGCTCGCATTCTACCTGCGCCCTTGGTAATAGATTTGGTTTCCCTTTATCTTCCTCTTTCTCTTGCATTTATCTCCATGTCTAATTTGCCTCCCTTTGCGCAGCTCAAATATCATGAGTCTGGTCAAGAAAAGGACTGCCTGCCACAAGTTGGGCAATGGAATATGAGGAACAAGGTTGAAAATCGTCGACTGATAAACACTTCTTTTTATGACTGATGAATAATGTATCAATTCACTTATATCACGCAGAGGATGGTCAATGGTGGCAGAGTGGACTACTGGATTTGCATTAACTTTGCCCGCAATGTACAAGACAGTGCTGCACGTAACTTTTGTCAAGCGCTTGCTCAGATGTGCAATACTTCTGGCATGGTGAGCGTTAGATCTTTTCAACGTCCGTCCTCTTACATGACAGGATGTCGAACTTCTAATCATGCCCTAACCTGCAGGCTTTTGAACCCGAGCCAGTCTTGCCAGTTATTACCGGTCGACCAGATCACGTAGAAAGAGTCCTGAAAACAAGGTACCATGATGTTATGGCAAAATTAGGGCCCCAAAGGAAGGAGCTCGACTTGCTGGTGGTTATTTTACCAGACAACAATGGTTCCCTTTATGGTAAGTCTACATTTTGCTTCCATGGAAAATTGAGTAGATCGTCACATAGTTGCTCGTTTGAAATTTTTTATCAGGTGAGCTGAAGCGTATATGTGAAACGGACCTTGGCATAGTTTCTCAGTGTTGTCTGCAGAAGCACGTATACCGTATAAACAACCAATATCTCGCAAATGTTGCTCTGAAGATTAACGTCAAGGTAGGAGGGAGGAACACAGTGCTAGCTGATGCGATCTCCAGGCGCATACCTCTAGTCTGCGATCGACCAACCATTATCTTTGGTGCTGATGTCACCCATCCCCACCCTGGCGAGGATTCGAGCCCATCTATTGCTGCTGTAAGAATCTTCCCTATTGTGTTCTTAAGCTGTTGATGGACCACACCTACCTATTTTCTATTGGTATGATTGTTGAAAACTTGCTGGGAACGTTTTTTTTAGGTGGTTGCTTCCATGGATTGGCCAGAAATCACGAAATACATGGGCTTGGTTTCTGCGCAAGCCCATCGCCAAGAGCTCATCCAAGACCTTTACAAAACTTGGCAGGATCCTGACAAGGGAACCATGCATGGCGGCATGATCAAGTACAAGCTTTTATAATTTCATCTTTGGATTTTGTTTTTTTCATCTGTAATAACTGTTTATCTCCTTACTAAGGAGAACTATTAACTAATGATTTGCTGTTGTCCCATGTCGTAGGGAGCTGCTCATCGCATTCCGTAGATCTACTGGACATAAACCACACCGTATTATTTTCTACAGGTGACTTTGGACTAACGTTTAGGGTTGAATTGTCTTTTAAATTGCTTAGCTTGTTTGTTCGTCTTAGTGATAGATACGTGTGGTTTTCAGGGATGGAGTCAGCGAAGGGCAATTTTACCAGGTTTTGCTTTACGAGCTCGATGCTATACGCAAGGTAGATCGATTATTTTGTCATCATTTTAGCTCGTCATAGCAACTGCTCGAATAAAGGAGCATATATGATTCATGAAATTATGTTGTTGCTACGCATATTATCAGGCTTGTGCGTCGCTGGAGCCAAACTACCAGCCCACCGTTACGTTTGTGGTGGTACAGAAACGCCATCATACGAGGTTGTTTGCAAATAATCACCATGACCGCAACACTACGGATAGGAGTGGAAACATATTACCTGGTATGGTTTCTTTGCCCAGCCTTTTGTTTCCCATTTCACTGATCAAAACATTGAACTTATACGTTCTTCTCTCCTATAGGCACGGTTGTAGATTCCAAGATCTGCCACCCTACTGAGTTTGATTTCTACCTGTGCAGCCATGCTGGTATACAGGTATTATTTCACGCCTTTGTCAAATCAAGAAAATAGATATAAATATATATGTAATCACTTTGGATGTGCATGGAAACCCATGGGTGCAGGGTACTAGCCGTCCAGCTCATTACCACGTATTATGGGATGAAAACAAGTTCACAGCCGATGCCCTTCAAATTCTGACCAACAACCTTTGCTACATGTAAGCTTTCTGTCTTGTCTCTGAATGTCGTAAAGGTCGTCGTTCGTCGGTGACATCTGCTAATCCATAAGATTCTCTGTGCCTTTCAGATATGCAAGATGCACACGCTCTGTTTCCATCGGTATGCATCCTAACTATCTTTTGTTTCTTAGTTTCCACCTCAACCTTTTTTCTGCCACCTAAATTCCCTTTTTTTCCCTGACAGTACCACCGGCTTATTACGCTCATTTGGCTGCTTTTCGTGCTCGTTTCTACATGGAGCCAGAAACATCGGACAGTGGTTCGGTGATCAGTAGTGCTGCTCGTGGGCCAAGCAGTTCCAGGGGTTCGAGGCTGCCAGTTTCTAACACTGCCGTCAGGCCCTTGCCCCAGCTTCGAGAGAATGTGAAGAGGGTTATGTTCTACTGCTGATACTTTGAAGATAATGTGCTTGTTTCTCCAGATTTCATCTGGAGTTTGTTACTTGGTATCCTTTTCTGCTTGCTTGCTTTGCTACTTTGAGTTTGAACCGAAGTGTGTTTGTTCTGTCTTTCTTTGAGGACCTGCTGTTTGGATTGCTTTGAGATCATATTTGGTGCGGTGTGAATTTCAGACGATTTGTGTTTTGTGTGAAACGATTTGCTTGCTGCAACTGCAAATATGCTTTGAAAAAACTGAACCAACAGACATAACTCAAACATCTCTACTAATACAAAACAAGAAAATACGTTAATTACAAAGGTTCCTTTGCATGTACCTGGCAAGCAAGGTAGAGGAACATTGGTTCTGACATGTACGTTGCAACTGTGTATCTTCTTTATCGGCTTTAAATCTCACCATTGAAGATGAAAGACTCAATCACTTGTACCTCTACGCTGCACGGAGAAAAGACGATCTTTGACATTGTGTTTACAAATAGCTTTAAACAACAACAAATATGGACCAGTAATTTACCATGCGTTTGCTGATGTAAGGCTGCACGATCACAGGTTTATCTTCCTCATCACGAGCCTCTGTACGTGCTTTATTCTTCGCCTGAAATTCTTTTCTAGATTCTTTCCTTGTGCTAGATTGCCAAACCCCGCCGAAATTAGGGAGCCAATTAGCATCATAGTTGTTACTAACAAGCTCCCCCCTCCTTTCCATTTCCATCTCGAGTTTTCTTCTATCTGCCCATGCAGCTCCCACACGTTTCGGGTTCAACTTTGACTTCCGCGCTTTAGAAGAAGAACCGAATTGGGGGTGTTTCGTAGCTGGATCAACGTGATTCTCTTTTGCTACGTCGAACCATGGTGGGGGTGCTCCTGTGTGAACATTTCCTTCGGTGGGTTCTCGAGGTATACTTCGAATATTTGTCAAACCTGAGTGTCAAACAGGGTAAGGTAATGGAAGTGTTCAGGATAAAGTTCTCCATGACCACGAAGGCAACTGCATGAATTTTTTATAGGCAAACAAAGACGATAAATCTAACAAACTGAAGGCAAAGTCACATACTACCAGGAAATTTGAACTCAGTAGTAGCCACTTCCATACTTGGAATGACCTGCTAGAGAAACATTATGGTAACAAAATATATAACATAACGATTTCAACCACGTTATCAAGAGTGGCATATATTATCAGAAATAATCAAGTTAAAATGAAGAAAATTATTTTTCTTGATCCATAAGGCAATAGTCAAAGGAGCAAACTTACAGATCCATTATTGAGAGAACCATAAGACGAGCTATTCCCAGGTAACAAGTAAGTGTATTGACAACCTCCATTACCTTGTGAAAGAAAAACATATAGATTAGAAAAAACATAATAAACATGCTGAAAATGAGAAACATTAAGCCAAATATATACTGAATTTTTATCATGCATATTAAGGTGGTAAATAACCTGTTGAATTCTTCAAGGCATGCATATCTCCTGTTTGTATATCACCATACGGAGTTCGTAAAGACGTAACAGCCTCTGAGGCTGAATATGATATAGAATGAGATATCTGAGATCTCTCATCCGTATAGCTTTGTAAAGGTATAACACCATTTGCAATGTTGAAATTAGAAGAATCAAGACTATTCCTGTAAAAACTAGCATCAGCATTAAAATCATTTTGGATATCATTTGATGTTCCGGCTATGGGTTTAACTGCTGCTTTATCAGCTTCAATCTTCAAAGACTTGCATTTTTTCTCCCACTGCAATAGCATAGAACCAAATGCTGCTCAGTATAGTGGTGAAAAAGGTCTATAGAATTGCCACTGCTAGTAACTCTAAATTGCAAAGCTCGCGTCTCAAATGGATAGGCAAGCTGACTTGGATTGAAAAACAACCTTTTACAGTTACAATTCCAGTCCACAATTACGAGAGAAGTTCCAAAATTGCTGCTAGAATTGATAATCTAATTATTTGTCACCAAACATCATGGAATCATAATTAGTTACCTTAGCGAATTCAACATCTGTAATCCGAAATGAATCAACACGATCCTTCTCACCGCCGTGCCTCCACATAAACTCCTTCACTCTCTTCATATGCTCATTGCTCGCCAAGTGCTCGATTGCACTAGCACTGCCAATCTCAAAAACACGATCAAACCACAACAGTAACAATGGTACCAGAAACGATCATAAATACGAGACCGGTAGAACATCCGCACGAAATAAAATAGCTAGCGTTTAGCTTGTTAATTAAGTAGCAGCTACGCACCAAGCGAATGCGCTTTCGAGCTCGAGAACGTCGCAATTGCAGAAAACGCACCAGATGCGGCTGTGAGCAGCGTGTTCTGGACGCAGAGGCAGAGGGTTCTTGACGAAGAACTTGACCTCGGACAGCTTCGAGCTGAATCGCGTGAGGAGCGCGGAGAGGGAGGATTTATGCTTGGGAAAGTAATTGTGGCGCCGGCCGTTATCGTGGTTCAACCTACACACCTCGCAGAACTCGAACTGTTGGCTTTTGATCTTCTTCTTCTCGCTCATGTCGACGTTGGGGTTAATAATGTGGTTCAAAATTGTAGATGTAATTGTTTGATCTTGTGTAGGTGCGAGCGACAAATATAGAAGAGATCAAATGTAGAATAAAATAAATATAAAGGACCAAAATGTAATTTCATTAACTTACACCTCCGAAAAACAATTCTGAAATGCTTCGCTCAAAACATAAGGAATTTACGATAACGTTACATTTTTTTTATAAAAAAAATTCCAATATTTTATCCGACTATCCGAGTCACAATGCCAAGAGCCACGGTTCTTCCCATTGATCGAAGGAACACCCTCCCAAGAGCTCTACAATCACTGTATTCTTTCACACAAACTGGCCCTTGAAGAACAACCTGATAATCAAAGAACAAAAAAGAATCACATTTATCGGAGAAAATAAATATCTCAAATTCGCCGGGTAGAACAGAACGAAAGCGGATGACCAACCTCGACCAATGCATTCTGCTTAGCCAACAAGCATCTCGGAGACTTTTTCGAGGGCTTCCCAGTTTTCGGGTCGAGAAGAGACAGTATCTTCGCAACTCGGGCCACATCTTTCGCATGGTGTATGTGGAATTCCAACTGCATAAAGTGGGATGACATATGAAGATTCAGCCCCAATCGAAGAAAAACGAAAAATAACAGACCATTCGTGTTTTTTCTAACCTGAGAACCGATTAAGATTGGAGTAGCAATATCCAAAACGAGGATCTTTAGTTCCAAGCGATCTGCGACTTGGATAGGGAAATCAGGGTGACATATCACACCTCCGGCCATCACACGGTTGGCCTCGATGCCTTGCAAGGTTACAGTGACGTTGTCGCCAGCTCGTGCGAGGTTACATGTCTGAGTATCGCGTTGCAGAGAACGCACTGTAGCTATTTCCCTCGATGGCATAACCATTACCTGTAGCGAACATCAGATATTTTAGTAAGTGTTCGAGCGGACGCTTGTTTATTGTGTCTAAGATTCTGCGATTTTCGTCAATTGATGAGATGTTGAAAGAGATGGTACCTTTACTCCAGTTCGTATAGCTCCAGTTTCAAGCTTCCCACATGCAGACACGTGGTCGTGGGAATTTGACTTTGTTACATCACAGAGAGGCATTACTAGTGGCTTAGAGTAGTCTCTAGCAGGAAGTTCGAGGGAATCGATTGCTTCCATCAAACAAGGTCCTTTGAACCTGCGATTTTGTACAATTTTTCAATTGTTAAGCACGAGCTAGAGTTACAAATGATTAACTAAAGCAAACTTGGTAGAAGGGAAATTAGTAAGGCTGAAGGTACAAGTAAACTAACCAGGAGAACTGGTGATCAGAAGGTTTTGCCACTAAGTTTTGGTTTTCCATGGCACTTGCGGGAATCCACGTCACTGAAGGATCTTTAAAGCCACAAGTGCGAAGAAATGAACCCAGTTTGTCCTTAATCAAACTAAATCGTTCCTTAGAGTATTCCACCACGTCCATTTTGTTGACCAAAACTATAAGCTGATCGACTCCAAAGCTCCTAATCAGTTGCGCATGTTCCCTCGTTTGTCCGCCAGTAGCATCTATTCCAGCTTCAAAGGAACCTATCGAAGCATCAATCACGAGAATTGCCGCATCTGCTTGGGTTGCTCCAGATATCATGTTCGGCACAAAATCTCGGTGGCCAGGAGAGTCAAGCAGCACAACCTGATACTTGTTTGAGGTGAAAAAAGCTACACCCACATTCATAGTTATACCCCTTTCCCGTTCTTCAGCACTTTCATCTAACGCCCATGCGTAAGCAAATGATCCTTTTCCCTGTAAAAATCAGATAAAGTGTAAGTATCCAGCAATCTATATTTTAACTGCTGTACGAGACAATACATAGATAATCCTGAAAAACCTGTTGTTTAGCTTCTTTTTCGTATTTGTGCATCTGTTTCTGCGATATTTGTCCGAGCAAATGAAGCAACCTTCCTGAGAGTGTCGACTTTCCGGAGTCAACATGGCCAACCTGCGTAAGTTGAAATAATCTGTAATGTCAGCAAAATAACTCACCAACATCTTATCACAAGAATAGGAATTACTTACAATTGCAAGATTTAGTTGACTCAATTCATTATCTGCCTTTTCAGGAATCATCCATGTCTCAGGATTGTACTCTGAGACTGATGATGCTTTCTCTTTGCTGGTGTTTCCTTCCTTTCCAGAATTGGAAGATAAGACATGGTTTTTTTTGCTTCTATTTGACATCTCTGGTTTATTTTCATTGCCCAAAGCAGAACCACTGTGGCGTGCTCCACTGTGCCTGTATCCAGTCATGACTGTTGAAGAGGATTCTGGCTGTTTCGAATCCAACTCTTTTTGCAAAGGGGTGGGTTTTGCTCCATCGGTAGAAAATTTCTCTGCAATGGAAAATGTCAGAATCTTGTCAATTTTAAGACGGCACATCCCAAAGTGACAAATTTTCAGGGCAAAAAATCAGTACCTTTTGCTTTTGGGTTTGCAGAATACAATCCACGTGATACCAAATCATCTGGAGATGGGGCATCGAACTTGAAAGGGACTGCTACAGACATTATCAAGTTTAAAAGAAAAGATCACACATCAACAGTCAAAAATAAAGAAGATATTATCTGAGGACAAATATTCATCTTTTTCATACACCAAATGGCATCTATGAAGCGATTCCAATTTGAAACTTATTCAGACCTATGTTAAATTTCTGATGATTTTGAGAGCTAAAACCAATGTTAATTTTAAAATTTGCACGGATATTTCCAAGTTTCAGAAGGTTAGTTGGCTTCTGTTGCGGCAATGATGCAAGAAGAGACTTGGCCATCACTGATGCTCCAGAATCTTTGCACATGTCTGCATGGAAAGGATCTACTCTATAAAGGGCTTACCCACCAAGATTAAACTAAAATCCCCAAGAACTAAATATGAATGACAATAAACTAATCTAAACCATCCTACCATAAAACTAAAAATGATGAAATTCCACAAGAAGTAGAAAGTGATTAGGACGATGGTAATGCATTAGGGAAAAGGTGGCTAAGTAAAACTAAAAAACGGCAGGCACAAAAACCAAAGTAATGTGTATCATGACTAATTACCTGTGGGAGTGTTGTTTGTAGCATCACCCTTAACAAGTGGATTACGTAAAACCCCACATATGTCACACGCAGACATACTGTCAACATTATCATAAGTGCAAACTGGACATCGCCAAACTCCCGTTTTCGAAGTTTCCTGCTTTGCCTTTGTCTTGCTTGCAGTTCCTTTTGTTCATAATCAATTAGAGAAAAATATCAATAAACAGAAGAACAAGTAAGAATCAATGCAGCCACATGAGCGCAAAAACGGATGAAGTGCCATGAAGGATCAAAGAACAGGCATGATAATAATCAAGCAAATACACAAAACCCTGCCTAAAAGATGAGAGCTTGGCCAGTAAAACTCACCGTTTTCTTCCACGTCATAGTCATAATACTCGTCATAGTCATAATCGTAATCATCTTCATAATCATCATAACTTTCATCAAAAGCAACACCAGAATACACCTTGCGACGCATTGTTCCAATTGCTGTCACAAGGAAAACACTAGTTTATCAAATTATTCAGCTTTGAAGACCGTAGGATCTGGAAAAAAAAAAGGGAAAAAAAACACACGCATACAGAGCAATCGCATACCAATGCACCGCAACTGCGAATTTTACAGTTGCTGACTTTACGGCATCAATGCGCTAACCGTCCCAGTTTTCACAGCCACAGATACGAAATATACTTTCCTCGTAGCTACGAATATCCAATTCGTGCCCAGATAACCAATTCAGTGCTCCCTTGATTCAAAAGTACAGCACAGCAGCTGCGTGAAAATCGCTGATATGATGTTTTCCCGACCGCTTTTGCTAGAATTAGAACAAAAAAAGACAGCTTATTGCAAAAATTCGCTGCTGATGATTTCCCTTTGGATCCTACTCAACGAAGAACTGTAACAGATAGACCCGCTGGAAGAGATCTTTCTGAATTCACAATTTTTCCCAAACTAATGTTTCTGTTCACCCACACAGTTTCTCTTCTATTTATTTGGTGAGATTGGGCCTTGGCTGGTGTGGGCCTCGAAGGAAAATCGCTAAGCGGTTATGATCTAAATCTATGCAGGCGGGATTTTCTATTTTGTAGTTTAGACAGATTCAGAGGACTAAATTGAAATATTGTGGTTGGGGTTTCGTCAATCGTCATCATCCGTCCAATTTTAAATCCGAGTTTTGAAGTAATAATCCCAATTGAGAGAATGGCGTCGCGAAATATCATATCTAGGGCTTCCAGGATGAAGGCGAAGCTCGAAACGGCGCTTCAAGCCGCCGTTTTGGAGATCGAAGACGTGTCGTACCAGCACGCGGGACACGCCGCCGTCAGGGACATGGAAGGCGGCGCGAACGAGACCCACTTCAACGTGAAGGTCGTGTCGGAGAAATTCGAAGGCCAAACCCTAGTGAAACGACACCGTATGGTATACGATATCCTCTCCGACGAGCTACAATCCGGCCTTCACGCCCTATCGATCACCGCCAAGACTCCTAAAGAAGCCGAAACTTCTGCTCAGCTCGTCAAGTAATAGTAGTAAGTAGCTATGGTAGACGAATCTACAGCCGTTTGATGAGATTATCGGTTTATTGCCAGTAATCGGAGATGCAATTATGTATGTGACCTCGATTGCTGATTGCAAATGTTGTGAAATCCATGTGCGGTTTTTCGTAGAAATTGAAAACTGGGCAATCTGAATTGTTCGTTTACTGAGAGTAGTGATATTTCTGATCTGAATTTCTTCTATTCATTCCAATCAAGAAACAGACAGATATTAAAGTAGATAGAAAACCGATCATATAGGTCAGAATACGCTTTTTTGTACCTTTGGCTTGACTATGGGCACCTGGGATTTCTTTCTCTGAGGAGAGAGCTATCAGTTGCATTTCTTGAAAGTCAGGGAACAACGTACGAAAAGGAAACATTGCTTCAGCTTTCAATGAACAATTACACAATATTGATTTCATATTTTCTTACATGAATTCACGAACTGTGACAAACGGCCTGAAGTATAAATGCAACATCCCAAAGATAAAGAAACCACACATACCCACACAAGCTATGCCTGCTGAAAAACCAATAAAAAGTCTCATCGGCCACTAATCGCCACTTGCCTTTCTTGTCTCCTCCAAGCAAGCAAGCAATGAACAAAACCAGCATGACACAAATAACAGTGACAAACCTTCAAATTACAAATCTACACTCAATATCGACAAGAGAAGCAGAACAAAGAACAACATGGGAAGGGATACTGTAATTGTATTCAATTATATATCTTCATCGCTTGTTTGCTGCTGCTGCACAGAAAAGGATGCGAGCAAGTTCAGATGGTGGCCAGCCATGGGCGAGTAATTCCCAACCCTAGCTGCAGAAGCTGCTCCAATCCCCAACGAAGATGGATTATGTTGTGGCTGTAATAGCCTAAACGAAGCCAAAGATTGATGATGGCGGCGGCTGAATATCATGTCTCAGTGGTGCAAAGCTCCACACATGGGCGCCCAAGTCGGGCCTCGCCGGCAAAGCCCAGAACCCACCGCCGGCGCGCCCTAATCTGCTGCTGTTGCGCGTGGGTTTCTTCGTCTTCCTCGTTTGACCGAAGCCTCTTGCCGTGGAAGAGGAGATGTGATATTGGGAATGTGCGAGTGTAAGATCTTTTGCTTGGTGGATGTCGAGAGCTGCGGCGCCGCGCGGTGAGGACGCCGACGACGGAGACGCGGTGGAGAAGGATGCCGGAGTAGTTCCCGTGCCGGTGGCGGCGATGATGGACCGTTCGGCCTGGCGGAGGAACCGCTCGATCGTCTGGCCGTCGGACTGCGGCCCAGCTCGCCGGTGAGCTGGAAAACCATGGCGGCGCTGATGATCGGCATTCTGATGCGCCGACCGCGGCCGTCCACTTTGCTGTGACGGTCCTTCGACGGAGCCTCCTTGACTCCCATGGAGTTTTGTTGGCGGTGGACGCCATCTGCATGGCGGCGTTACCACCGTCGCTCGCTGGCGCGGACATTATTATTTGATTAAAATAAACTATTACAAGGGAATAGGGATGTGAAGGACCCAATTCGAATGTTACAGCTTTATTTTTTTATCTTTCAAGAATTAGTAGTTGAGTTGCAGAGGGGTAACAGCGAGAGGGTTAATGATTGAGTGAAACGGAGGTCAGGTCACATGGATGGTGGGTCCCACTCGGTCTTATTCTCATCTCTCTTACCGTCAATTTTCCGACATATAACTACGCAACACTTATACATTCACTTATTTTCCCTTCCATGTTTATTTTTTTCTTTTTCATTTTCCTCGAAAAACTATTAACCAATATTTATAGCTCCCTTTTAACGACAAGACGATATATCGAATATTCATATGTCCGTCGATTCGATTCCAGCTTTTGTCATGTAAGCATAGCACACAATATCATGACGCCTCATATTTCTAATTGGGCTAAAACGGAGTATATTCTGTTGTTTTAACTACACACAATTTAGTTTTGATCACTCGTATCTACGAACACTCATACGCACATTTCGGTGCTTCTCATATTTAGACGAGAGGATAACTTATTTTGTATATTCACGTAAGATATATGAGAGGAGGTGGAATATTTTCTCTTTAACTCTATTAATTTTCCCCACTTAATAACCAGTACAAACACGTACATATATATATGCATCCATTAGCATCCCTTCTTTGACTATGCTATTTCATTTCTTCTACCTCACGTTTTTTTCTTCTTTCCATACCATGCAATTCAAACTTCTTCTAGATCATAGCATGCAATTCAAACTTCTTCTAGATCATCTTGACTTCTCATTCCAACATGCATAACGTTAGATGCATATTTTTCAATTTCTATTTTTTATTCTCTTATTTTTATTATTATTTTATATTGCTTTGAGATTATCTAACAAATTTCCCCCTTAATCTCAAAGCCATGTCGTCTCCCGATACTCCTTAAATTTAACTCTTTTCCGTGTATCATATGTTGCGGCTCGCCACTTGCCGTCAATAATTTCCTTCGTGATCTTCGCCATTTTTGCCATCTCGTCGTACTCGCCTGTCACCAAACAACACAAAAAGTTTACCTCTAATTTTTCTTCTTGGATCGTCTTTGCCCTTTGATTCGGTTCTTCAGCGACGTAATAAATATCATCGTATTTTTCTTTGACCCCTGTGACGTAGTCCTTCAAGCTCGTCACCTCGTCGTTGAAAATGGGATTGTCGGCTTCTTCGCGCTTCTTAACAAGCTCCTTATTTACCACCTCTATTGACATAATTTTGTACTGCTCCGCATCCTTTTTTACGAACACATTTCGAATTTAAATGTTACCTCCTCCGCAATTTTTCTGTGGATTTTGTCGTACGCAATGTCTGCGGGTGTGTCGATTGGGTCCTTCGCTCCGGATTGCTGGGCCTTCCTCGGCATCTCGAGGGTTTCCTTCGTTGGTACATCAGTCATCTCGCTGGTCATGAGCTCATTGATCTTTTTCGTGACCTCATCGGGAACTTCTCTGCGACTTTCGTCAATATCTTTTTCTTTCATACTTTGGTTATCGTCTATCAGCTTGGGGACCTCCTTGGTCGTCGTCGCGATCCGTTTGGGGGCCTCTAATTTTTCGGCGAGCTTGTACTTCTCGTTGCTTCGATTTTTCAAGTTGTTCACGTAGGCCTCAAGGCTGTCTCTTGCCTTGATCCATTCTTTTATTTCCTTGTCTTTCAGACGCGCTTTTTCTTTGTCAACGCGTTCATTCGTGTTCGAACTGGCCTCTATAGGTTCTCCAGCTTCTTGTATGCCGACTTCATCGTTAGTCAGCTGCAGGGTCTCCGTCGTGGCTGCGCCGATCGTCTCTTTCACGCCGCGCTCCTGGTTATCTCTTCGCATGGCTTCTTCAGCTTGCTGGGTTGTCTCTTCAACCGTCTCAACGCTTTTCTCGGACACTGTCTCTCGTGTCTCTATGGCTTTCTCGTTCGCCACGTGGGTATACGCTTCCTCCGACGACGTGTGCATGGCGTCGTTAATCGTGTTTTTCATCTCATCGACATTCTCGGATGTCTTCACGTCGATCTCCTCGACTTTTTCAGGTGGTTGTCGTGGCGGCGTCTCTTCAATCGCCTCTTCTTTCTCGAGCTTTGCGGGCTCCTCCTCTTCATCGCCATCGGCTTTCATCTTTGATGATTTGCCTTCCCCCGTCTCGGGTTTTAGTGGTGGTTCGACTTCTTTCTTTTCCACCACCAGCTCAGCGTGATCTTTATCGTGCTTGCTCTCCACGTCATGAGCTACCTCTACTCGTACGGGTTCGCCCCCAGCATTCTTTTCGTCCTCCTTCGTCGTCTCAAGCTCGCCCTGTTTTTGTGGCTGAACTTGATTGCTGCAAGCGTCTTTATACGCTTTCTCCAACAGATCCCAGGCTTCCTTGGCGTTTGTTGTTGCACCTATCACTCTAGCACCAGTAAATTCTACCGCTTTGCGGATGACGACGAGCGCAAGACTATTTTCTATGGCGGCGACTCGCAACGTCTTTCCTTGCGGCCTTGTATACCACTTCGTATCGGGTGAATATCCATCTTCGACTATTTCCCATAAGCCTTCTGATTTCAGTAGCGCTCTCGTCTCGGCGCTCCACCGTATGTAATTATTTTCGGTGAGTTTTGGCGGGAGTGGCATTCCAACACCTGGTAATTTCAGCATCACCACTGGCTCTGTCGGCTCCGTTGACACCATCAGCTCTGATACCATTTTGTTATTTTAACTACACACAATTTAGTTTTGATCACTCGTATCTACGAACACTCATACGCACATTTCGGTGCTTCTCATATTTAGACGAGAGGATAACTTATTTTGTATATTCACGTAAGATATATGAGAGGAGGTGGAATATTTTCTCTTTAACTCTGTTAATTTTCCCCACTTAATAACCAGTACAAACACGTACATATATATATGCATCCATTAGCATCCCTTCTTTGACTATGCTATTTCATTTCTTCTACCTCACGTTTTTTTCTTCTTTCCATACCATGCAATTCAAACTTCTTCTAGATCATAGCATGCAATTCAAACTTCTTCTAGATCATCTTGACTTCTCATTCCAACATGCATAACGTTAGATGCATATTTTTCATTTTCTATTTTTTATTCTCTTATTTTATTATTATTTTATATTGCTTTGAGATTATCTAACATATTCGGCCTATTACAAGGCCCATATTTCATGGGCTGGCCTCTTCAAGCCCAAATGCGAAGCCACTCGTTGATCCATAGAGTAGAATGGGCATGAAATTCAAGTATTTTATTGAAGAGTGTGGGGGTGAGCTAGAGAAAGCAGGTGGTAGCTATCTTTTCTTGGTTGGAAATTAAATGAGTTTGGTTGGATCTTTCTTACATGCCATTTGATGTTGCAAGCTGTACTTTTCTTCCTCAATAAATTACTTAAACTCGAAAGTCAACTGCTAGTTTTAAATAGTGAAACAATGTCAACCAACTTATTCATTTCACATGTCCGGTCATGATATATTATTCATCGACACCGTAAATATAATATCACAATCGCTTGAGTACATCACATAAAGCTTTTGACTTTTTGCCTATGGGCAATCTTTCTTTCCTCATTCAATACTCACGGTTGAGCCGATATATGGTATTAATATTAATAAGTTATTACGTCGTCGTTTCCAGAGATATCTGGCTCGCATGCAGTTTCCAAAACAAAAAAGTGAAAAAAAGATGTCCTATGCTCTTTATTTTTTTAATCTTAAATTGAAAAGCAGTTCCCTTTCACTCACTACTAAACAATAGTTGATGCGTCATTGGTGACGTCTTCGAAATCGGCTTATTTGATAAAACAAATTTACACTGGATGTTTTGACTTCCCTGTAATAAAATCTTTTCATGTTTTGACTTTACGATATCTAGAAGGACTTCACAGATAGAAGCTGAATATTAGGAGCTAGAGATTTAAAAGACCGCATACTTATCCTTTACTAATTATTATATGATTGACAGCGCTATCTTGTTAACAATTCCTTTATATACAAATCACCATACGTGTGCTTTCGCCATGACTAAACTATACTTAATAGAGGGACCATAATAGCAAATAGGTATGAGAAGATGATTACAGCATTTAAAAAAAAGGTTTTCTTAGTGCCAGAGACTTCTGATTAATGACACCTCGAAAGAAACCCTATTTAAACTCCCAAGAACTCATCCTCAAGTGTGTATCGATCCCTTTTATTTGCTCTAGCAGTTTTTCTTCTACCACTCGTTGTAAACAAACATACAAATCTATCCAAACATCAGTAATTATTCCTCCCATACCTGGATTTAATCCATATATAGAGTTAGAGTATCGCAGCACCATGGTAATCAGTTGATCAGTAGTGATCGTCTAGCCCTTTTTTTCCTTGTATATCTAAAGCTTGTAGTGCTAGCTTCGCATCAAATAAATAATGGAAGGGCACGGGCGACTCGCCGCGGTAATCATCGCCTTCGCCGTTCTACAAGCCGCCGCCACGTGGCCGTCACAGTCGGAGGCGGCGGAGCAATCCTCCGAGCTTCCCTTGGGATTCGAGATCACCCCAGACTCATCAGTATCGTCTTTTCAGCCGCTGCTCACAGATTCTTCAGGCAACTACTCCTTCGGATTTCTGAGAGTCAACGAACACCAGCTAAGCCTCTCCGTCGTCCACGTCCCTTCCTACGTACAGCTATGGTCCCCGGCGACCCGCTTGGCCCGATGGGGCCGCCCGACCCAGCTCTCCTTCAACGGCAGCCTCGTCTTCTCCGACGCCAGATCAGGGGTATTTTGGTCAACTAACACAGTGGGCAGCCGCGTTTTCCTCTCCAACGAATCCAACCTAGTCATAGCAGGCAACGGTAATAACAATGCAGTTTCTTGGCAAAGCTTCGACTTTCCCTCGGATACCCTCGTGGAGAACCAAAACTTCACGAGCTCCATGTCCATGGCGTCCTCAAACGGGCTTTACACGATGCGCCTGGGCCCGAACTACGTAGCGCTCTACGCCGACTTCACGGGCACGGGCTCGGGCTCGGGCCCGGGTCAGATGTACATGAAGCACAAGGCGCTGGAGGCCAAAGCGGATATAATCGAAGGCATGCCCATTTCCTTGATCCTAAAACCCGACGGTTATCTCGGCATGTTTCAAAACGGATCTTCGACGCCGGCCGACGTACAGTCCTTCAACACCTTCCAGCAAAACGTGTCGGGCGTTCGTCGGGTCAGGCTGGAACCCGACGGGAACCTCAAAGGCTATTACTGGACCGGGTCGGATTGGGTCGTGGAGTACCAGGCAATATCCGACCCGTGCGAGCTGCCGAGTTCGTGCGGGTCCTACGGTTTGTGTAGGTCGGGGAAAGGATGCTCTTGCTTGGAGAATCGGACGGTTCACGGGTCGGATGGATGCGAACCGAATAGGGTCGGGTCGAGCAAGGACCTTTGCAGCGCATACGAGGATAAGTTTAGAGTAATCAGAAGAAGCGGGGTCGATTTGCCATTTAAGGAACTCATGGGGTACACCAAAACTGCGTCTTTGAACGAATGCGAGGCTTCGTGCGAGAGAAATTGCAGCTGCTGGGGAGCAGTTTACAGCAATTCTTCGGGTTTTTGCTACGTAATTGATTATCCGATTCAGTCGCTGGTGTCGGTGAGCGACGAATCGAAGATGGGTTTTTTCAAGGTACGAGAAAGTGTAAGGAAGAGGAAATTGGGGACTTGGCTGGGATTAGGTTTGGGATTGCTTTTGGGGGCAATGTTGGTATTTGTGGCGATTGTGGGGTTCGGATGGAAGAGGATGAAAAGGAGAGGGGTAAAAAGATATGTCGAAGAAGATGGTGTGGTTGGCGTTGGTCCTTACAAAGATTTGGGTGCTGCTAGTTTTAGGTCAATTGAGATGTGTGAGAAGTGAGGGCTGATGATGTAAGGGATGATGAAAATCTCTTGGGAGGGGAGGGAATATAATATTATCGAATTACTAACTTTTTTGTTATTTGCTAGGTCATATTATCATAGTAGTTGGCTTTGGCTGGTGTAACCAACTAACCAAATCAACTTGTTTTGGTTCTATTTTGCTTTTTGGTTCTTCCTCTCTTTTTTATAGAATGGAAATGTTATTTGTAGAAATAAATGTGGCATGATATGCATGTAATTGTTTATATACATAGCCCTCCTTTTTTGGTCAATGGATTCACACCTCACCTTCCACTACATGCTTGAGGTGCAATGAATAATGACGATGATGATCACTACATTTTTTTTAATATTTGAATGCAAGTGTGTGTGTGTGTGTGGTATAGCCTATAGGTCACTCATAGTGCACCGTGTTCTTGCCAAGTGTGCTTGACCTTATCTGTATATTACAAAAACAACTAACCCGAATTATTTTTAAGACAAACATTATATTTTGTCGGCTCACCTTGATCTTCAATTGTTCAAACGTTATTTTTAATAATCTATCTATTTTATTAGAGGAGAACACTACATAGTAACCACTATTTGGTGTGTCAATTTCGTGTTAATAATATTTTGCCATTACTGAATAAAAATTTAAAAAAATAGTTATTAATTGAACTAGTATATTAAACATGACACCATACAAAATCATCTTATTACAATTTATCATTAAACACTAAAGAATTTAAAATTACAATTGAATGTGCTAAATTACTACTACCGTTTCATATTACATGTCGTTTAATGTTATTACACACAAATTAAGAAATAAAGTAAAATTTCCATTATATCCTTAAATAATCAATATTTTTTATCTTGAAAACTGTAAAAAGATATGTATTTTAAATCAAAATTTTTTTCTAGAACAACATTTAATCTGAAACAGGGGAGTAAATTTTATATCCAATATAAAATCGGCCCAAACGCACAACGTTTTAAGATTTTCGGTACCGTTAACAGAATAAAATCGTTGTTGGATATAAAATCGGTATATCAGTTGAAAACTTAAAACGTTATGCGATATAAAATCGTGGTTGGATATAAAATCGGCCCAAACGCATAACAGAGGGAGTAAATTTTATATCCGATATAAAACAGAGGGAGTAATAAACTATATCTGAACATAACGTTTTAAGATTTTCGGTATATCAGTTGGCTGATTGTTGTTTTAGCAACTCAAAAAATCGGCCCAAACGGTCATTTGTTATATCCAATAAACCATTTCATGACGGCACAACCACGATTCCTTTCGTTTTCAATATAAATTGTCTAATCACCATTTTATATCTTTTCATTACGAAGTAAGTAAATGTCGAGAGCGTCTTCTGTCTCTATAGAAAACTGGGCTGGCTTCATATTCGTTGCTAATATCAATACTAAACTGTCTGACTATGTTCAAGTTTTTTCAGCTTTTGAGTGCTTTTATTTGCTTACGTCAGTCAGTCGGCAACCTCTCTGATAGATATATCACAGTACAGATGTTTAATTTTTGTCTTGCTATTTTAGAGACGTAACTGTTCAATAATAATTCTGTCGACAGACTTGACATTCTTACAAACATTAATGAATCATCGCTAACGATTAATGAACTATCGCTTTTATAGACATTATATAGATATTACCTCATACAACTTATTGACGCACTAATCGAAACATGAGATGTCCGATCAATCTTATCATAAATCTGTGTGTTTATTGCGTCATGTGTTTGAACGTCTACTGTTTTTTTCGCCTACATGTTCCCTAACACAATGTCAGAATTATAAGTATTGAATCATAAATAAATATAACCCTACTGTGTTAGGGTTCTATTCTATTTAAGTCTAATATATAGGGAAGACTTTCAAGACCTCATTTGACATTACCCACTGTAACACTCTTTGATATGATACGATATGATACAAGCCAAGTCAACTCCATAGATCAATCAATGGCTTGTTGTCTAGTAATAAGCAGACAATGTTTCAGTAGAGCCATGAAAGTAATATAACCAATAATCTCTCTATTTGAACGATCAGGCAATGAAAAAAATTACTCGTAAATACAATCATATCTGTCTCAGAGCTTCAGCTTCTTAGCACATACACATTCATTCACAATATGGCATTACTTATATGAAAGAAACTACAACAACAAGAGCTATTCGAACATATGGTTAAGTTATTAACTCACATTTTTTACCAGATGATCTTATAAGGAATTACAAGTTTACATATTGCCCTGAAGTTACCTCCTTTTGATCTACGAATCTAACCAGAGTAAACTTGATTAGTCAACTCACTGCATATTCTTGGAGGAGTTGACTTTTTGCAATTAGCCGATCATTCTTCCATAAGCATCCCCCATGAAGTACCTAAAACAACTGTCGCTTACACTATTATCTGCATTATTATTGTTATTAGGAGATGATGGGATAATATTGCCATGATGCTCATTCAGCCTCATTACATCATCGACCTTAAGATACGCTGATGATCCTCCACCACCACCACCTTGGTTAGAAATAACACTTTCATGATTGCTTGGATAGTATGCGCTACTTTTTGATGATGAGCTCTCTTTTCTTTTCTTGCTGCACTTGATTGCGTAATTATTGAGATTCTCCCACTTTTCTTTACACACCAAGCCACTCCTTTCGTGTCCAAGACAAGCCATTTTGTTTGCTATCTCCTCCCAAAGAACATCTTCTGACACCAACCTCTGCTGAAACTTCACTTCCATGGCGCTTCTTAACTGAATTAGCCGACTCATTTCACATTCCAACCATATATCACCTTTTCTTACCGTATTGTTATTATTCATTGTGTCGCTGCTGTCGTCATCGTTGTGGTTTCCTCTCACGCTATGAATATCTGCTCCAATAATGGCCTCCTCTTGATCGTGATCTGATGAAGCCCTAATCAGCTGATGACGATGATGATAATCCCTGTTATTATTACCACCACTAAATCTGTGCAAAGCATCCATCAAAACAGTGTCCCTTGCTTCGATCCAAGCTCTTTCTTTAGCCCAAAAAGCGTGCTCCTTTTCGACCCTTGCAGCGTCTTGCTTTCTCCATTCTTCCTCGCGCAACATTCTTTCGTGTTCCTTCTGCTCGATGGTCTTCACCATTTTCTCCATCCAAGATTCTTGCCTGTCCATTAGTTTCTTCATCTGGGCATCGATGAAGTCCTTAATCTTGACTTTCCAGCTCTTCTTGTTCCTCCTTTGTTTCCTCGTCACATCATCGTTTTCCCTGACGTTGAGTTCATCGCTGTCCTCCTCCGACGAAGTAGTGTCAGTTTCTGAACAGTTTGAGAGAGTAAGGCTTATGTCTGAGAGCTTGTTACGGCATGGAGAAGCTTCTTGGTTACTACCTAGTGCTAATGGAAGCTTGTTGTTGTTAGGAAAGTTGTAGTTGAAATTCCCACCAATGAAATGGGCTGAATTGGAGTTCTGAGATTCGCCATATAAAGCTTCGAGCTGTCTGAAAAACCTGTAATGCTTCCCATCTTGTCTACCAGCCTTGCCTTCTTTAGTCTTCTTGTAATACTTATACAAGTTCTCAAATTTTTCTCTGCATTTCTTGCCACTCCTCTGATATCCATGCTCTTCGGACATTATCCTGAAATTTAAAAAAAAAAAAAAAACGAAAGGTATTAATACGAAACAGTGTTATATAATAAGCCCGAATTTTGAAGTAATCACAAAGCTGTAACAGTTTCAGATCACATTAAAGATACTTGACAGTGAAAGTTGAGCCCTAGTTCTTTGTTCCAATGTGATAACGAGCTTTCCTAAGGATGACCAATCTCATGTGTTTTTCTTTGAGTCTTTCTGCAGAGAAACCTAATTTAGAATGTGTGTGGTTATTGAAACGCATGCTACTGTTCGCATCTTTTCCTTTCTCCTGAATCAAAAAGCTTCAAACAAAGTTTGCTTGAAAAAAACCCCAAGATTTGTTGGCCTTGGCTGCAGCCGAAAAAGCTAGAAAATAAAATTTCCGAAAATAAGAGAAACAGTGAATCTTCACTCACATCAGTTCTTACAGTTCGCTCACAAAAAAATCACTCCTTTGAACTCTATTATTACTAATGGTTTACTGCTGTCATCTCTCATATATTACATTCATATTTTTAATATATATTCGTGTGCGTATCTCAAGAACATCTTCCTTCAGTCCGTAAATAACCCAAGAAAAAGAAGAACCGAGCCAACCAAACTATATCTTTGCTTAATTCATTTATATTTGACAGCAAAAACATGTGGCTATCGATTTGTGCACCTGGGAAAAAAATTAGGTTTTACCCTTGAAAACATTTTTGGCTGATGAGCAACAAAAGATACAAGAAAACATGTATGCACATAATTACCTAGAGACCTCATCCCACAAAGGACCCTTCTGATTAGCCTCCTTAAACTTAGCGTCAAGCCTCGATCTGATCTCAAGAAGGGTGAGCGTCTCTTGCCTTGGCCATCTTCCATTGTTGTTGTTACCACAATTAACGTTATCTCCAGCAACAATATTATCAGCAGCAGTACTACTATCAAGCACATGGCAAAGACCAGCGTTGTTATTATTATTACAGCCATCACTGTTATTGCCATGAACAGTTGCCACTTGATGATGGCCAACGCTCGTCGTAGCAGCAGAATCGTTGATGAGGTTACTGCTGCTAATATTATTCGTGTTATTGTTGTCCAAGCGAAACACAAGCATGTCGTAAGGTTGGGATGGGTTCAAGCACAAGTCTTGTGGCTGTTGTAGGCCGTGAAACAAAGGCCTTCTGCTCATGAACTGCCTTAGATCTCCCATACCATACTGATCTTCCATGGTTGATTATAAAGATTAGAAGCTTTGATTGAGGGGTTCAATCTCAGTTGCACAGGCAAAGAGCAACACAGTAGACGTATGTAGAGCTGTGATCTTCTTTACTAAGTATAAAGAGAGAGAACTGAAAAGGGAAAAAAGATATGGAGAAAAAAGAGAGAGGTTGTAGTGGTGAAACGAAATGAAGCGTTAGACCCGGATCGTGTTTTTAATTTGGAAGAAGAAAAAAGGATTTGCTAAAAAGGGTTTTCTTTCTTTCTTTATATTTATATCTTTATATTCTTTTTGTGAATTGATTCGCGTTTTCTTTGGACTCATTAAACGTATATTAATGTTATTCGTATGTACGGCATGCATATGATATACTGTTGTGCGTGTGACCGTGTGTTTATAATAATGATGGGTAGGGTTTTGTCTACGTACCATATTTGGTGCATTGTATACGATATACATACAAGCTAGACATTGGGTTAGGGTATGGCGGGCCTAGGTAAATATAATTAGGGTCAATTAGAAATCAGACCCCATTAAGGGTTTGATTTCGAATTCAGACCCTATTTGAGAATTTTTTAAGTTAAAGAACTCATTTTGTGTGGTGTAAAAAAGCGGTATGAAAGATGTTAATGTTGACTAGCTCAACTTTGACAATGTTGGACTAACATTTCAGCCAACATTGTTGTCTGTCAACATTCGATTTTATCTTTCATGCCCAAAACCGTTTAACTTTTTTTGTAGCTTTATTTACTGATATGCAGGACGTGGTAAAGTGCTAAAACGAGTCTAAACCGTGTGGAAAGCGTGTGGAGTTGCTTGAACGAATTTAGGAAGTGCACTTACCATAAATAGAAGATTTGAAGATCAAAAGAGATCAAGTCAAGCTACGACCAAGATTAGAAGATCTGAATATCAAGGAGATCCAGTCAATCAGTTTACCATAAATAGGAGATAAGGGATCGGCCAATAAGATGAGAAGATTCGAACTAAATATATACTATATTTAGGGAGATCTTCGAAGAGATATTTGAAGAGATATTCAAGGGATCTTTTTACCAATTCAAGAGGGAGCCAAGGTCTATAAATAAGAGTTATTTTCGAGCTGCAACTAAGGACTCTCGAGTGAGCTTTCATGGAGTAAAGTTGAGCGACATATTGAGTGAAAAATATGAGCGAAACACATATCGAGCGTGAGCAAGTTTTATATATTATGAGAGTTATCTTTTAGCCTAGTATTGAGCTTTCAGAAGTCTTAGTACTTCGTAGGTTTTCAGAGTCGTTTAGATTCTTTTTCTAGGCTTGTTTTTACTGTCTTCGGATAGTTGTTTTGCATCCATTGCTGTAGTGGAATTTCGCCTTGAGGCACGCAGCAAGTTTTTATAACTTGCTGCACAGATTTACATCCCGTGTTATTTCAGTTTCGTCACTAAGTAGTTACAATATCCGCTGTGCACCTGAATGTTAGGTTGAGTGTTACCCCGACATCCTACCCAACAACTAGTCTATACTTAGTGTTTTACATCCATATCGTACCGGGACCACTTCAAAAGATATATGAACTGGTATAGAATGATCGTTTTGTGTTACAAAATTTCAACATACCGGTATGTCAGAGCAATGAAGTGGTACTACAGAAAATAAACTATCGAATTATGGTTTTGTGTTACAAAATTTGAACATAATGGTATGAAAGAGCAATGAAGTGGTACCGCAGAAAATGGGTCCTTAAAACTAAATTTTTTGCCAAAAGGGTCTTAATCCTAAATGATAGTTATGTGGGGGTCTGAAATGAAAATGCCCCTATAATTAAATATGAATTGTTTAGAAATTAAAAAAAAAAAAAAAAGTATGAAGGAAACCCTTTTCATAGTCATTGATTGAACCCATTTGAAAACTTATCACATAGCTCACGACAAAGTCGACATAGTTCAGATAAAATATTCAAAGGTCTAATTAGTGAGATGCTTAATCCCTCATTAGTCACGTCTACAATGCTTGAGATTCTAACTTTTCTTCTCCCTCTCTCTCTATTATATCTCTCTCTCTATGTCTCTCTCTCTCTGACAACATATATTTACAAATACACCAAAGCCCACAACGTTAGAAAGAAATAAAGAGTCTTCAACTGAGAAGATATCAATGGTCTGTGTGAGTGTTACTGATGTTTTCTGTAACATGTAATATCTTCAACAGAGCAATGTGTTATGTCTCTTCATATAATAAATACACAGCTGAGGCTGTCTGTTTTCAGACGCATATCTGATAAGAACGATCGATGCTTCATCATTTATTTATAATAAGAGAAGAAGATTATATTATGTAAGAGAAATAGATATGCCTGGATTTGTATATAACGTGGCGTAGCTTGTTGGTTGGCCCTCACTACTATGTTTGCTTTAAATTAAATATCTATCTTCTCATTCCTTTTGTCTTATCATCAGTAATTGAGTCATTCAACAGTATCATAAGAAATATTATTTCTTACGGCTTTTTAAAATAAATTACTTATGGCTTTGTTGGCTATTGCGCCAACTACACTATCGGGGCTCGAGACAAATCCCAAATTTAAGATCTAAAAAAATATACTTTGTTAAATACCCTTCAAAAGACATATAATAATATAGTAATTTGAAGATATGGTGTTTCCTAATTTAGGCATATATGATTTGGAATGTTCGATCTCAAAGGTAGTGCAATTGCTTGAAAATGTGTAATATTGTTTCAGTTATTTTAAAGTCCTCGTATGAATTTATCAATGCCTCCCAACATATTTTAGAGAGGCATTGCCGTTCTCTTATTGTTGTATCACGATGACGTGTCCTCTTTATATGAGGACGTCAAAATTCTGGTCAAACGTCTTTTCTTGGTTTGTTAGTATTGAATTTAACGGAAGCAATGTATTTATTACACACACTAATCTGTTGTATTAAGTGCTTATCATCCTCGATTGATTAATGAAAAGAACTATTTATGCAATAAAGCAGATGAAGTCAAGTCAATAATTGAATGATGTCCTGCTCCTGCATATTTATTTAATAGCTAGGCCCCGCAATTATCGATTTGTCTTCTAGTTGAAAAATTAAAATAGAAAAAGAAAAAAAGGATAGAAGAAGCAAGTCCATGTGAAACCCCACCCATTCTGACAATTTTGTACAATTTATTTCTCTTCTTACACAACTCTTCGTTTAACACCATCTCAGCAGTACAACTCTAGTGGGTCTTTGCTTCTTAAGTTTTCTGATCATTTTCTTTCTTATTTTTCTTCACATAAATACTTAGGCTAGCTTTCTTTTGCCTCCTTGTACTTTATGTATTGGCTATATAATATTTCGTCTCAAGCAGTGAGGAGACGCTAAGCTTATATACCACAGAAACTTCCAAATGTGCGTGTATTTGTTGTTGTGTGTGCATATATCATATATATACATACCATACGGAAAATGGCCCATAACCTTTTATATATTATTAGCTGTTTCAGGTGCTGCATTTCTTACGTCCTGTCACGTTCAACTTTTTATTGCATGATCCCATCCCACCTTTAATTTTCTTTCTTTTGTTTTTAAAAAAAATTGGTGACTCGACACTATTAGATCCTTGAAAGAAAATCGCCAATGGGAGTACCAGTTTTAAATGCTGGATTTTAGAGTCATAATTGTCATTATTAATAAAACTTTATTTATATTATCTATCGAAAGAAGACGACGATGCTGTCTTGAAGAAGATGGCTATTTCAAAATGGATCGATTTCAAAAGGTTATCTCATATAAGAGGAAACCCTTTTCTTCGATATTGACTCATCATAGAGAATATGGATGACTCGACACTATATTCTAATTTAGCGTTGTTCCTCTTCTTCGAAGCTTTGATCTCTCTCTCCCAAATAAACAAATTTCAACAGCCTTTCACAATACCATGACACAAATGACTTAAAATTTCTTTCATATGTTCCTAGTTCGATATTGATGGGAGGTGTTGTTCAAATTAAGTTCAATCAAAGACAGTCGTAATTAGTATATCTTAATCTTCTTGTCTACCCAGCAGTTTAGAAATCACCCATCAAATGAATATCTTGAGAAAATTATATGAAGGAAATAACAAAACTTTCTTTAGCATGGCCGTGTAGAACAAAACAGGCCATGTGACTCGCATGGTAATTTCTCTAAAGTCTTATCTCTGTCTTAAAATCAAGAGAGTTCATCAACAAGAATAGTTGACTCATTGCCAACTCCAAGCTCGACAAGAGATGCCATGTCATCCTCGAGAAGCATAGGTAAAGGCGAACCCTTGAAAGATTCATCGAGTAATAAGGGGAGGAAAAAACTAAAGAATGAGTCAAATTAGTTATTTCTGTAAGAGATATCATTGCATATACCTGTTCTTGAAGAAGCAGTATTGGCTTCTTCACGGACTTTAACTTGAAGAAACTCTCACACAGATTCTTCAGTTTTCCCACCTGTCAAACAATATGGCTTTCGCTTGAATTGAGAAGAAAACAAAACTAGTAAATACTACAAAAAAAAGAAAAGCCAACGAACGAAAAACTAGAAGAATTACCGTAGTAGTTGGAGGCAGCTTCTTCACGAGTGGCGCCTTTTCGCCCATGGATGCTCCGATACATTTTAAGGTCACAGCTGCATAACATAGGAATAAGCGTGGAGTCGTATGATTATTACTAGAATCTGCTTTATTTTACGATACAGAATGAACTTTTTCATTACAGATTAATCCTGAAGCCATCTTTTGTGGGCCTGATGTTGCAGTTGATGGCCTTTCATCTTCAATACCATGAATCTTCTTTAGCTCGCCAAACCTGGCGGCGAAATCCATATAGAAAACATAGTCATGTTTGAGAAATGCAAGAAAGAACGTTGATATTTTTTATTTTCAATCCGTGAGATATTTAGTGAGAGACAAAGCGATAGAGAGAACCTGGGATGAAGCTTTCGAGTCTCTGTTGGATCAACCTGAAGCTTTGACATGACAAACCGAACATAACTGCAGGTAGAACAATGTCACTCTAGGTAATTACAGCTAAAATCATTAGGATTTTACATGAAGGTAAGTTTATTCATAGATAAAGCTGCATAGGAGAATATTACCGAATTTCAGATTCCTTTCGTTCTCGAGGAGTAACCTGAACGAAACAATGAAGGAAATCGGGAAAAATGTGCAGAACCGTATTATGAAGGAAGAGAAAGAAGAAAGTAAAAATATTTGTAATATACCTCACTCCCATTAAGCATTGTGATTTTTGCTAAACGAGCAATAAAGACAAATCTAGGGACACCTCCTCTTCCCAAATCAGCAACTGGATTCTCAGAAAGCCTAACATCCTATGTAGGAAAAGTAACAGCTCTTTAAAATACTAATGCTAACATGAGGAAAAAAAAATTGGCCTAGTAAGAATATGGAAAACTGAACTTGGCATTGCGCCAACTAAAAGTATGATGTTTGGACAGCTCTATGACATTTTGTCTTGACAGAAACTTTTATTCTTCATTCGAAAGATCACACTCACCACCAAGTCTTGAAAGGAGTTGAGTGAATCCACAGAGTCCAGGTTATCAATGCTGTTACCCCCTGAATACAGCATAAATAAGCGAAAATTCACTGGCATGAATCATAAATAAATAGAAGAAATGTAGTAATATTACCAAGAAAAAGGCCACGCAAACTCTTGAAAGGCGTTGAATGTTTCTTAGGGACTTCAGATCTGTTGTCCGAATCATGCAATGTCTCGCGTTCAGGGTACCAGACATGGCTTAGATAATTGCTGTTCAAAAAGAGCTGCTCCAGGCTAAACATGGGGATCACTTAGTCGTAACTCTCAACATTTTAATATTGAAGACACAAAATATAAGAGAGAGTGTAACACCTGTGAATCTCAGAAAGTTTTATAATTTCATCCCAAGCACTTATGGCATTGTTGTCGAGGTTAAGAAGTCGAAGGGAATTAAATCCTTGTGCACCAGGTGATGACAGTGGCTGAACGGAAAGCACATTTTTTTCATTACTTGCAAACAGAATTTTTTTGTTTAACGGGACAAGAGTGAAGGCAGCCAACAAACTTTATACCAAGAACTAACCGTTATTTCACTTATATTATTTCCTGTGAGATGCAGCTCCTCAACACAAGAAATTGAATGTTTTAGGAGTTCAACCTGCCATGTCAACAATATATAATTTTAAATTCATTTATATTGGACTAACAATATATAGAAGCACAAGTTTTACCTGCTTCCAGGTCACTCCAGTTTGATTCAAGACTAAAATTCGAATATTGTCTAACACGTGCCTGCTTGCCACATGGCTCGAAAGGCGATTATTGGACAGATTCAGAACATTCAGAGAAGGCAATCCTTTGCAAATAATACAAATATCCTGGAAGAAATGCCCTGCTTCGTGAGCTAGTGGCCCATATAGGTTAATGATACATATACTACATTAAGCTAAAACAGAAAAACGCAGTGATTTGTTAATAACCAGAATTTATACCAGGCGTAAATTTTAATTGAAAGCTAAGAACATATACCTCCCAACTTCCAAGTAAATTTCCAGTCAAGTCAAGCTCCTTTAGGTCTGCAAGTTAACAAACAATTGAATAGCAATTGGAAAGAAAGCATAACGACCATAAAGTTATACACGACAGATTCGCCTATAAAGACAAAGCAACATTAAGCAGCACGAGTAAGTTTACCGGGAAGGCATCAACTTACTCGGCAGTTTCGAGCCAAGTTGATCAGCAGATGAACAAAAACAGACCCCTGAGTAAGATAGCGACACACTCGTCAAATCCTCAAATCGGCTCAGCTTGTTTTCTATTTTCTCCTTCCCAAGAAGCTCAATAGCCACTTTCTTGTTCCGTGTAGAAAGGACATACATCTCATCTACATGCAGATATACAGAGAGAGATGTCGTCATGTTTCAATTCAACCGACAGTCTAAGTATCGGAAATGCAGGCACTATCAGCAGACATAACAATAGAAAATAACTGAGACAGAAAATAACAGAGCTTTGCTTCTAATAACAATCCATCCCTCAAGCACCAATAACTATAACCTATAAAGTACCACACTAATTGCACAATGTACGAGAGTAAGGAACCCCCATATCCTAGGAACAACATATGTACCTTCCTCTGTTTTAGTAGAACCAGCTCTGTATCGAGCTTCGAGAGCTTCCAACAAGGAAACGCCGAAACTCAGACTTTGAGGGCGCACGAACGACGCCGTATGGGCTCCCCTAGCTGTGAAGTATCGTACACCAGAGTGGGATCCGTCATGCTTGCCCTGGCCTTCTCCGTCCCAATCAACGCCGATCCAATCGCCGGAATACCCTTCTACTGGACCCACGTACTCGACGGTTCCGATCCTTCTCGGCTGACCCTTCGAGTGGACTCTCCGACCGACCAACAATGCTGGATCGCCGGAGTTCGTAACGCTCGTCTGCATTTGAACGCTATTGATAGATGGGTTTAGTGAAGTCTCTCCCTTGATTTTGCTCAAAGTCGTTTTAGCTCGACTCCATTGGTTCCTTCCTTGCATCAAAATTTATTTAATTCTTCGGTCCTTCAATTGTGATTGCATTTCGCTAAAGCCCCTAATGTTTACAATAAGCTTGATTTGATCCTTTGGATAAAAATTTAGGGAAAATTATAAAATGGGTCAGTATCCCAATTTTCGATTTTGGATCGCTATTTTTGCCAGTACAAAATTAGGTCACTAAGTATGTAGTTAGTAACAAAATTGGGTCAATGACCTCTTTTTTACGCAAATTTGTAACTATATACATACTTAGAGACCTAGTTTTGTTACTATATATATACGACCTAATTTTGTAACTAGTGACCCAATTTTGTAACTATATACATACTTGGTGACCTAACATAGTTTTATAACTGTCAAAGATAGCGACCCAAAATTAAAAGTGATATACTCCTTTTTTTTTCAAATAAAAAGTGATATACTCGGTGATCCATTTTTATAATTTTGTCATAAATTTATATAGGTCAGTGTCAGTGACAATATTAAATGCTGATTATGCCAACATCCCATTTTTTTTTTCAATTCCTATCTAATACATTTCGTCAGACAACTCTTCCAATAATACATCAAAGATCAAAATCTCGACATCATTTCCAGTCTCTTGGATTTCCTCGGACACATTCTTCCAACCACCGATCTCCCTTTTGAAGTCTAGCTCGATCATCGAATCGATAGTGTCGAACTCTACTTCTCTATTATTACCTGAGAATTCGCATTTTTCTACAACTATTAGGTCCAAGAAAAGTTTCCTCAAATGTGGAGATTTATTGCATTCTTCCTTCTTTAATGCCCCTGAGACGATGCAATGATTCTTGATATCTTCGGAAATCAGATGGTCTTCTTCTTCGCCCAACTTCGTCTCAAGTTCCAACGGGTCAATTCCTGCGAGCTTTTCGAACCTTCTAAGCCTTTGTAAGAGCTGTTGCTTAGCTCCTATAAAAAAAAAACCCACGATGAAATATTTTATTTTCTGTATCGAAATCAAACTCTTACAAGTCCAAACTTACATGTCGATATAGAAAGATGAAAAGGACAGCACAACGAACAAGGTTTAGAGCAAAATGGATCGACTTGGGACAGAAGTGAAAAAATAAAAATTTGTCTTTGTCAAAATAAAGTACGTACTTTGTACATGTTCGTAGCTGGGTTCGAGGTCATTGTCGTCATTTTCTTCTTCTTCGAATGGGGGGTCTAATACAGATACTGGACTGCATTGTTCTTTCTCTTCATCTTCTGCACCGTTAACATTTTCCGAAATTCTCGGTTTCTCATTTTCCTGGTAATAAAATAAAACTAATTGTTATTATTAATTGAAGTTGACCAGTCTAACTCGATGTTACGTTGAGAGAGTTAAATAATGAAAAGCAGGTGATTAGGACGTGTAATTTGGGAACTGTAATTTGGAATCCTATGATCGAGGACAAATGCAAGATTTGTCTTTTAGTAGAAAAGTTATTGTGAGGAGACATGATAGCCTTAAAATAAGATTTGGTGACAGAGGCGTGTTCGAAAAGTACACTATTCAAAACAAAAGAATTAAAATAAAGACAAGGTTAGATAATTGCTAATGTTGGGGGGCTTTATGTCATTTGAATTGGACATAATTTGGTTAAAGATATCCCCCTCTACCGACAGTACAAGAAAGTCGATTCGACTCACGAGTGGGTTTTCTTTTTCGTACATACAAACATTTACAGATCGCACGAAATTTCCATGTTTACTTTCTGGTGTAGTGTTATTGCAAAAATTTAAGATAAAGTTAATGAAAATAATAATATTTACGTAACATGCCAATAAATCAGTAACGAAGATAACGCATAATAAAGAGTTAATAATATAATATAACGGATCACAGAAACTGAACCTGCGACGCCGCACGGCTGCTCGGAGACCCAACAGTGGAGCCCAATTCCGGCGTCGATCCGGCGGAGGATAGCTTGCTCCGGCGAAAAGAAAACACGAAGGGGCTGACGCAGTACTTGGGTTCAGAAAAGTCGTCAAAGTCGTCGCCGCCATGCGAGCCGCAGCAATTCAACAGCTCATCGGCGCCGCTTCCGACGACCACCGTACGCTCACTGCGCTTCTTAAAATCGTTCTCCGCCGTCACGCGCTTTCTGCTCTTGCCTTTGATTTTCTTCAGAAACGATCCAAACAATCTCAGCCCTTCTCCCCTTCGCTTCGGCTTCTGATGCTTCTGTATCCTCAGCGCAGCTTCTAGAAGGAGCGAGGACGTTCTAGAAGGAACGTTGGGGAAAACGGCACCGTACGGTGACTTGCAGCAGGGACTACTCTTATTAGCCGCCGCCGCCGGCGGCGAAAGATGCGACTCTATGAACGGGGATTTCGTGACGTCGGCGGAGGAGCAGTGGAGCTTATTAAGGAAACAAGCGTGCCTTCGAAGGATTGTGCTTATTGTCTGTTTCTTTAGCAGAGAATGTTTCTGTGAAATGTGTGCTTTGAGATGAAACGGTTCTTGATCTTCCTTCAAGACCTCATGCAAAAGCACAGTTTGATTATTCTGCTGAGCCATCAATCGGAGTTTTTGTTTTTTTTCTTGAAAAAGAAATAAGCTTTCGATGAGCTTATGATGAAAGTTGGGAGAAAAGGTTTCAACTTTTGAATGAAAGAATCATGGGGAGAATATGAGATGGAAGGTAGGCGAGGCAACCTATACAAGGGACAGTTGTAATAAAAAGATTTCAATTTTGTTAATTTGAAATAAAATGATATGGCCGATGATTCAAATCTGTGTTTTGTAAGATCGAGGCAATGAGGTTGAAGAGAAATTAATTATTACAAATTGATGATCTGATTTCAATTACGTTAATTGCTGTCTTATACCGTTGCTGTTGCAATAATTAAGTGCATTAAAAGCATCGTGCAAGTGTGATTTTTGTCTGGAAAACTACGGTGGTGGTGTTACTGTTCCTTCTTTGTACTCTTATCTCTCCTTTGTGTATCCTTTTTATTTCAACTTTTATAAATATTTTTTAAATGAGTTCCCATAGAAACCAAAAAACAAAAGTATATGTGGAGTGGAATGTATATATGTTATGTTATTGGAATTGTTCAAATTGTCATACACTCACTCACGACTAATATCAAATCAACCTTAGCACGAAGGGTAAATTTGTCCCTTTGTTTTCTTCCAGCAAATATACTACACTACAACTACAAGACATGAATGTGAGATCTTCTTAGACTTCTGATCTATGGAAAGTCAAGATCAAAGTGAAAGCTCAACAAATGTGCTTCCTTTTAGTTACATTATTTAATTTTATAATAGCATCATGAGAAATATATGTATAGATAGACGATGACAATTGCAGTTATCTGCAGATAGCACAGAAATGGGATAAAGAGCATGCATGCGCTAAAAGGCCTATTTTTCCCTTACATTGTCCAGTCCACTTCTTGCTCAACTTTAATTCAAATTTACTGATAGATTATATAAATCGTACGTCCTCTCTTTTCTGCGTCACACATAACCTGTCATCGACTTATGTATCTCTCTCTATTTTTTTTTATAATTATTTTGTCGTATAATTAATTTGAAGAACAAACAATGGCGGGTGAGAGGAAGGAAAACAATGCACGTAAAACTTTATATATTTAGAATGTTGCCGAAAGTCCAATTTGATGGTCGTTTTGTCTAGGTTATCAAAGGCTTTCAATGTGTTTTGTCCATTGTATTTTTTTTTTTTTTCACACGCTATTTAATACGCTAGCTATACTTTGTTTTTTGGTTTAGATTACGACAAAATCATGTCTGTTGACCAGTAAAGACTACCATAGATTTGTATTTACCAAAAATAGATTCTCCCAAAAGCTGCAAATCAGCTCTTTTTTAGGTAACAATATCGTGTTTTGACATTCAATTTAAAAGAACTAAAAAAAATTTGCCTTGATTAAGCATGTTTGCCGGACAATAGGTTTTGTAATAGGGTTTTTAGTTTTATTTGTTCAAACTTTTAATCTTATTTTCATTCAATTTGTATTGTTTCTTTATGCCTTGATCATAGTTGTTTTTCCTCAAATGGTCCCAAACGAATATAAGTTACTCGAAATAACGAGGCTTTCTTTGCAAAAAACTTACTAGCACTTCTTATATTGGAATAGAAAGGTATGTGCTCTGAAATTGCACCACGTGTCCTATCCTCTCAATATAATGAATAGTGAAAGAATTATAAAATCTTCCACTACCTTCTCAAAACCAACCACGATGTATTACTGTTTTTACCCGTGTTGCAAGGTTGCTAACACGCGATATGTGAGCCATCAAAGTCAAAGGGCATGTTTCAATTTTCTGGGGTTTTTAATTAAATAATAATAAAAAAAACAATCATTATCAAAATAAACATCAAATGAAAACTATTAATAAAACAGCAATTTTCGTACTCTGGGAGTACGAGTTACTAACTCGTATTCCAGGAATACGAGTTACTACTCCACGCTGGACTCTGACCGTGACATGGCTTTTCAAGTAACTCGTATTCATGGAATACGAGTTACTCTTTTCTTTTTTTTTTTAAATTTTAACTTATTTTATATTATTAATAATAAAATCAACCGAATCATAAAAGCATCGTTATCTCATGTAACATACATAATAAAAATCCATAAACGCATCTAATTACTGTTTGTTTCGCGACGATTAAAATGACATGCATATCTTATATTTTTCAAATATCGGAAATATATTTTTTATGTTCCGATAATAATTTATTGGATAAACAAGTCTTAATTTAGATCTAGAGAAGTCAAGCTGAAGCAGAGTACGCTGACCCAGTTTTCGTTTCGATCCTCTAGAAGACACTTATCTGTTGTTATGTCATCAGACAAATTGTAAACACCAAGATGCTGAAATCGTCCTTCGAACAAGCCTACAATTAACAAACACGCCCTTTGATTTCTATTTGTTTTCCACAGCGATAGCATCCCCTCTTCATCAAGATGCTGAAATCGTCGCCCTTTACTCTATATTTTATCCAATAAATTATTATCGGAAAATAAAAAATATATTTTCGATATTCGAAAAATATAAGATATGCATGCCATTTTAATCGTCGCGAAACAAACAGTAATTTAGATGCGTTTATGGATTTTTATTATGTATGTTACATGAGATAACGATGCTTTTATGATTCGGTTGATTTTATTATTAATAATATAAAATAAGTTAAAATTTAAAAAAAAAAAAGAAAAGAGTAACTCGTATTCCTAGAATACGAGTTACTTGAAAAGCCATGTCACGGTCAGAGTCCAGCGTGGAGTAGTAACTCGTATTCCTGGAATACGAGTTAGTAACTCGTACTCCCAGAGTACGAAAATTGATGTTTTATTAATAGTTTTCATTTGATGTTTATTTTGTTAATGATTGTTTTTTTTATTATTATTTAATTAAAAACCCCCAATTTTCTCTTTTTTTTTTTTTCTTTTCATATACTTCAAAATATGACCTCTGAGTTAGAGGTCGGTTATTTGGAATGATATATATGAATTCTTTTTCTGAGCTTGTGGATTCTCTGTTGCTGAAGATGGAATGATAGATATGAATTATTTTTTTGGTTTTGTGGATTCTCTGCTGCTGACATCTTATATTAGACTAGAAATGTATGTGATCTTAAATTGCACCACGTGTCCTATTCTCTCAGTATAATGACTAGTGATATAATTACAAAATCTTCCACTACCTTCTCAAAACTAACCACGATGAATTACTGCATTTTAACCCGTGCTACGAATTTTGTCGCTGACGAATTGGAGATTGGTGATACGCTGCGCTTTCATTTTCACGCCGTCAGCCGCACTTTCAAGGTTGCTATAACACGCGTTATGTGAGTCGTCGAAGTCAAAGGGCATGTTTCGATTCCCTCTCATTTGATTTATGGGGCTAGAAGTTGCCTTCCATTTTTTTTATTTATTGGGCTACTCTTTATTACTCGTGTTAATCTTGGGCCTTTTCTTCATAAAACATGTTTAGCCCATTTGAGTAGTTTTATGGGCCCATTTATTATTTAATCGATAGTCATTATTCATTCTTTTCCCATTATCACCTTCACCTCTCACATGCGTTACAGACAAGTAGATTTAAAGTAGAGACATAGCGTCTTTTTTTAGGGTATATTAAGATTCAGGACCCAAAAGTGATTAAAAGTAGTTTTCAGAACCTTTAAGAAAAAATTTTAGTTTAAAGGACCTAATTTTTCGTAAAATTTAAAGATAAGGACCAATTGTTATAAAACTATATAATCTGTTATCGGATGATCGTTTTCTGTTATTTTCAGAACAATGAACTGTTACTGAGGAACGATTAATTGTTACTAAAGACCATAAATTGTTACTGAATAATCGGGTCCTTAAAACTATTGTTTTTCCTGACAGGGCCTGAACTAAAATTTCAGACCCTGACAGGGGAGTGAACGAAAATTTCCCTTTTTTAAATAAATATCTTAACAATTCTGCAGAGGGTGTCAGAACATTTCTGACGTGGGACCCACGTGAGACGCTTTTGTCTTTTTATATATTTAACTTCTTGTGCGACGAACATAATTTTACATTTTCTTTTTAAAAAAATAAATAAAAGGTAATTGCTCTTGTTCTTGCACGCCAGCACGCCCTCACGTGATATCACGTGACCTACACCTTCGAGGTTTCATGTACGTTCTTGAGCCGTATAATGAACTAAATAATAAAAAACACGAAAAATATGTTTGCACGGGAAGGACTTTCGTCATCAATTGAATTGAACCAAACCATACACGTTAATTGCCCAAAAACGAAAATAATGATATATGCCGCCAATAAATATATAATACAATGGAGATATTGATGGGGGAGATTTACTTTATCGATTTAATCATAAAAATGACATATTATTAGGACATTTGACCACAAAGCAGAAGCTTTTAGAAAGTTTAAAACTCGCCATTATCATTACCATACCACAAAATGCATGTGGATATGTATTAGAAAAAAAAACCATTCTTTTGCAATGTCGGAAGCACAAGACCATCTCTGAGAATAACACCTAGAGAAAAAAATTGTACTTTTTTTTTGCTAATAATATTATTAATATGCTTGGCCAAGGGAAGGCCAACCAAGAATATCTTGGTAACTGCAAGTCTTTAAAATAAATAATGAATTTAAACGACAATGCTTTTAAACTTTAGTGATCGAGGAGACCTATCATCTGGGGTTAAGTTGTTACACCTTCCTCAATGCTTGGTTTTTTATGAGTAAGAGAGAGAAAAACCTGTAAAATAGAGGTTTTCTGTATTGTGAGGTGTTGTAGATTTTTCGAGAGTTTAGTAGAATAAACATGGGTTTTTTGGGTGTGCGTGTCAGCTTTTAATATATATTTATAGAAGAATATGAGAAAATAGATATTAGAAATAAATTTAATATATAAATAACACATTATGCGATGTGCTGGTTTTTTAATACTTTATCCTATATTAATATTTATTTATTAATATTTATAATTTTTTTTACGAATAAAATTTTAATGTGTTAAAAATGTTTATTTCTTTTATATTTCAAATAATAATAATATTTTTTATTATGTAACGAATTTTTTTATTAAATATAAAAAATTAAATAATATGAAATATAATTATTTATACATTATTTCGAAAATTAGATAAATAAAAATGGTTAATTAAATAAAATTAATGAAATTAAAGAGGGTTCCCAAAAAACCTACTTTTGGATTTTGTGGTTGGGGAGATATTTTGTTTTGGAGACAGAGGTTTTTTACTTTTGAGGTGCCCCTGACGTGGCACACAAAAAACCTAACTTTTTGAATTAGAATTGAGGAAGACCTTAGGAAAATTAATTGCAACGGAGTTATTTTGTCAAAACAAAGATTCCATTTTTATCATTACATGCTATGCTTCAGCTTCTGGCTTCTGCAAATGTCCGAATTGAAAATAAAAAGCTATTTTTATTTCGTCGAAATGAAAATAGCAATATTGGAAGGGGAAATTTTGTGTCAGGCCCTATTATATTTTGAAATTAGGAATCAAGCCATGTCAGAATTTTCTTTATTTTTAAGGACCTATTTTTTCAAAAAATAAGTGAAAAGGACCCAAAACTGTGATTTGACGAAATTACCCTTAATACATCGGACTATCGAACCCTATTTTTTCCACTTATCGAGCATTGCTCCCTATAATGATGAATTTTCTGTCTAGGAAAACAGGGGGATGGTCAGGTGGAGGGTTTAAGAACAATTATAACAGTTTTGCGCTTAAAAAAACACTTCCTTTCATTTGGATAACAAAAGTCTTGTATTGGGTACCATATGCGTCTATTTAGTAACAAACGAAGTCGTAGAAGTACAACATCATTCAAAAATAATACTGATTTTTGCAGTAACACATTAACAAATGATGTTGCAGGAAGCGGTATTATTTTTTAATTATTTCTGCGACGTTATTTGTTACTAAATAGACGACATATGGTACTCAATACAAGACTGTTGTTATCCACGTGAAAGGAAGTGTTCTTTTTCAGCGCCGAACTGTTATAATTGGCTGGAACTGATTATTTAGGTATACAACGTAATTTTGGCATATGTCAGGGTTGAATACGTCTTTTTGCGTCATTTTAGAGCCTGACCCTTGAATTTTTTGAAAAGTGGGTCTTTAATCCTAAAGCCCAATGTAATGGGGCCTAAATCCAAAACTAAAATACTTTTTTTTTTTTTGGAATTTTCCGTGTATAAAAGGCCCATCGAAACTAAAATACTTAATGGGGCCTGATATTTAATTAACCCATATTGGAATAATTCAAGATTCTTTGACCACTCACAGTTATTGACTGGGAAATAAATTTTACTGAGACGAGTTCTGGGATTGCAACTTGCAAGGTTGAATGGAATTTGTGCGTCAGTTTCCCTCTCATCTGCATTTCCGAACAAGAAAAGAAATGTATATCTTGAGGTAAAAGGTTACATAAAAATATATTGATACTTCCTCGAAACCCTACGCATGAACAGCTGCGGCATAAGCTTCATTACACAACATGTATATTTTTCAATTTTTTTTTCTTTTTTATGTTGTGTTTCCCGAAGCAGCAAATTTGGCAGTCAGGCTACAGGCTTCTTTTACTCTTATTACCTTTTAAACTCTTTATTTTATAATATTCTTTTTATTTTCTTTCTGACCTGTTTTTTTTTCTAGCAACTGTCTTGTCTTGAGACTGTTTTCTTCATAAATTGCCCTAAACTTGCCTAGTGGCTACAAAAACAAACTGACCCACTCAGATTTAAAGAACACTAGATTACAAACGACTTGATGTTCCACATCTGCTATAATTTATCAATTAAGTTACAAATAAACAAGAAAAAAAAAAATTTATACCAAACACAACAAACTCAGGCAAAGCAAGCTTATAAACCAGACAAGGATCTCTCTCAACCTTTTCAGTTTCTCCGCTCTGACCGACCAAAGCCTAATCCTCTGTTTCTTCTCTATCAGATGGACTTCAACCTTAAACAATGGAGGCATGATGACGAGTCAGCATCAGAAGAACAAAAGCAAGAGGAAGATTCAGTTTCTCCATCGAAGCTGCCGAGACTTGTTCTTAACTCTAACAGTAATCATCGTCATCATCAGTACCACCAACAAGAAAACTCTGTAGCAACAGCACTTCCCTTGTTTGTAGCAGAAGGAGGGCCCAACCCCACAAACCTGCCACCTTATCACTGTTCAGCCTCTTCTGATGCGAACAATAATAATAAATTCCCTAGTATGCGTTTACTCTTATGCATCTCCTCATATCTTTTTTCCTTCTCTTCTCCTTCATCTCTTCTTAGCCTGCGCAGGAATGGGGGGAAGTGGTTGCTTTAGCTTGGGGCAGTGGCAAGAACTTGAGCTTCAGGCGATGATTTACAGGCACTTGAGTGTTGGTGGAAGTGTGCCTCAAGAACTTGTTCACCTTGTCCAGAAAAGCCTCGTCTCTTCTCATCCTTCTTCGTATTACTTCTCACATCCTCTGTATAGTCAGTACTATCCTCATTACCAAGCAGCAAACTGTGAGTTTGGCATACTGCTTTGTAAGTTCTTGTCGTTTTAATCTGTTGAAATTGATGAATTGCTTGTGGGCTATATGTTTGTCGTTAGTGGTTCAATCGGGTTATTGGGGACGAGCGGCCATGGACCCCGAGCCCGGCCGGTGCCGGCGGACGGACGGCAAGAAATGGCGGTGCTCGAGGGACGTCGTGGTGGGCCAAAAGTACTGCGAGCGTCACATGAATCGCGGGAAGAACCGTTCAAGAAAGCCTGTGGAAGTCAATCCCACGTCAGCAGCAACCGCCATCAGTATGGCCGCCAACGGCGGCGAGACTAGCCATCACCCCATCGCTGCCGCCGCTCAAGGTAAGAGTATGCTGGACTTCGGCGGTGGAGTTTCTCGGTTCACTCTCTCGGGGTCTTCACCTTCCTTGGACCTTCTTCATCTCAGCCAAAGGTAGCCGAAACAACACAGTTAATGTCTTCGTTAGATCTTGAATATGAAGAAAAAAGAAAAGTCTCCTTTCTCCTCGAAACCATGTAAGAAGCTAGCTTATTAATTAAGGTTATGTGGACAAAATCGTTCTTGCATGCCCATTTCGAATTAATTCAATTACGTGTTCTTGGTGCTAGTGCTTTGTCGAAACCTTTAAAAGAGAAACACACACCTGTTCCCCAAAAGGAAGAATCTTCACAAAAGTTATGGTCGCAAAAGATCTGAAACCATCATCGTCCCTATTTTCAACGTTCTCCAACCAAACTTTCCTTGTAGCTATTACATGGATGGGCCCTCAAAATGAATTCGCTTTCGATCATCATATCAAAAATCACTGTTGTAGCCTGTAGTGAAATGACCCACAAAAATGTACCATTCCATCACCACTGTTCTCGCTTTATTTCCAGGACGCATAACCACTTGTCGTCATCTCATCTATAGGCAAAACAAGCTATATCTAATTACCAACTTTCTTACTGTTTCTCGATTCTTGCAACGATGTAGGCCAAAGTCACCGTTCGAAACTGCCCAACGTGATGATCAAAACCCTGGCGGTGGTGGAAGAGTACTCAGGCCTTTCTTCGACGATTGGCAAGTAGGATCATCAACTCACATGGACAGTAGTGCTGCAGCTTCTATCACGGACTTCTCTTTAAAGCTCGGCATGGGAGGTAATGGAGTTGAGCCTAGGGTTCATCATGTCATGAGTGGTGAGGCTCAGCAAAGTTGGGAGAGTAATAGTCAATCTGTGGCTCATATGGGCGGCGGGCCCCTGGCCGAGGCGTTGAGATCGTCGTCGGGCTCAACTTCTTCGCCTAAGAGCGTGTTGCATAGGTTGCAGAGAGAACAAGTGGCTTCGGAGGCCAGCTATGCCACTTCAGAGATTTTTAGTCAAGTGTTGTAATAACAAACACCATTTTCCAGGGTTATTTTCGTTTATGCTGCTTTATTATGGTTTCCCTTGGTTGCGTTGGTTATCCCTTTTCTCCCATTGACTTTCAGGATCCTTATTTTCAAAACGCTGCAGCCGCAATTATGTGTCTGGACAATTTGTGGGATGTACCTATAAAAATAGCCTGATGTTTTAATGTGGAAGTAATGTAGCCTTCAAAGTGGTGTCTATGACTGAGCAGTTCTTGAATCTGAAATATTTACATTTCATTCTCTGTTACATGCCTCAAATTAAGCAGCAGATCAAGAGAAGCTACTCTCCCAACATATCGAGTCGGTTACTTCACGAAGACAATAGATGAAGTGGAATCGGTGCAAACATTCAAATAGATTAGAATTCAAATTAGGGAGAACACAAAGTTACAGGCCATGGATGTTAGTAAATCCCAACCAAATATTCCGAAAATAAGCCACTTTTTTAGTATCACATATTTATATAGATAGGAAATCAGTACCGAGGCTACGTTCAGTCGCCACTAGCACAACCGCCACAGCCACAATGGACGCACTCTATTACCTTCTCCTCCCTCAAGTGCTTGGGCACACGGCAAACGCATGTCGTCTGAAAGTTGTGGTCACGGGGCTGCATACACCTCAAGCAGCACAAGCGTTCGTAACCAGGCTGCAAAAACGTTGAACTCGAACGATCAGAGAACCAACCAATATACCATTCTCTGCCGTATCAAAAATCTTCCTGAACTATTATGAGCTATCTATACCTTTCTCCACTTTGCAATTAGGTTGCGATCGGCATATCCCTGATCCAAGCAGAACTCGTAGAGTTCCTTGGATATCTCTTTTCTCCTATAGTAGAGGTCGAACACGTAGCGACTCTTTTGATGGGCAACCTTGAAAATGGGCCACAAGACTTCACATTTTCTCTTGCCATCGCCAGAATCATTCTCGGCTGCCAAAAGGAAAAACCAGACAGGAGTGTAAACAAGCAGTCTAGGCCTATAAGAAAAAATGTGGACGACAGAGGATATATTTTGCACAGATAATTGAACACCTTCTCTCATCTTTGCCTGAAGCTCACGCAAAGTAGGTTCAATCAGTTCCCAACCTTCCGGGATCTTCGTTTTGCTTGTCAAAACTTTCGGCATGATTTCTGCAGGGACGTTACCGCTGGATTCCCCAATTTTTATCACCAATTATTAGCTCAATTACATAATCAAAGCAGCTCAAAATCTAACAACTTCTAGCCTTAGAGCTGAAATAGATTAATTGAGGGGCATTGAAAGTTACCTAGGGTTGCTGAACGACGAGATACGCAGAGCACGGCTCCCGGCGGAGAGAGATAGGCGGAAGGTTCTAGTCGGTCCGATTGGGTTAAATGAACGACCGATGAAAGTTTGTTTGTATGGATATATACAGATACGTCTTTTCATTTATCGGTATTTACAGTCAGCTACCCTTTATCTATTTTTGTTATACAATGACTCCCACTATTGGGCTCAATTGTCAAGCCCACATCTTTCGGGATTGGGCTCGTCTATATTACAAGATTATTGATATTTTATTTACTATCTAACTTCTGTTGCAGCTAATAGTTTGTACTGGTTTGAGATTAGTTAGTGTAGTTTTATTTCAGCTAACCTATGTTTAACATATGGCTATGAAAATGAACATCTTTTCGCCCAACTCATGTCTGTCTTATTTATGTTGTGCCAGATAAGAACTGGGTCCACTCTTTTAATATTAATTGTTTACGGATTAAGGTCTTAATTCAGTCACACTCAACTTTTGATATTGAATAATCAAAGTAAAAAGATTAAGTAAAAACGAGGCTTTGACTTTTGTCTTTGAACCATTCCTAATGTTTCTTAAAACATAATTCAATACTCACTCTCTGGATGTAGTAAATCTAATTACATCTCAACTTGCCTATTTATCAGAAATATATGTACTCACATTTAATAGGGTTGAATCGTGACTTCTCTGCCAAAAGATGTTTTGGTCCATCACGGCGTCTAAAATAGGACCACATTTTTATTTATTTATTTTTCCCTTTGTTAAATGTCAACGTTATGAAATGAAATAAAATTGATATGAATTATATACTGATTACATAATCATATTGGTGTGTAATAAAAGCTTACAAAGTGAAAGAGTCAATAGTCTCACCGTCGCAACTCACTATCCATTCTTCTTCATTTTCTTCTCCTCCTCTCACGATCTCATTTGCTTTCTTTCTCAAGTTGCAAAATGGAGGTTGAATCCCACGCGCCGCCGGCTTTCGACCTCAAGCCTGCCGGTTCGTCTTTTCAGTTCACGTCCTTCAACCTCAGTCCCACCGGCGGGGAACGACGCAGCGCGTCAACCACTTCGAGCGCAGCGAATAGAGTACAGAAAGTTTATCGCAGTTACCGCACTCGGCGAATGTTAGCTGACTCCGCCGTTGTCGCTGAAGAACTATGGTAATGAAATGATGAAACTTTACCACCGTTTTTCTGTAACGATTTCAACGGTTTCCTGACGTATTTCTCTGTTTTTTTCTCTCTTCTTTCTGTGTTCAAATGTAATAAAATGAAGGTGGCAAGCGATAGACTACGCAAGGTTGAACCACAGCACAATCTCGTTCTTCGATTTCTTGAAGCCAGAGACTGCTGCGTCGAGATGGAGCCGTGTCAGTTTAAATGCTTCCAAGGTATATTTGCGATGTATTATATCCTTCCTTCTTTCTTTCTTTCTTTCTTTCTTTCTTTCTTTCTTTCTTGCTTGTATTTGGAAAGAAAAAATTACTATGCAGTTTGTCTGTCCGAGATCCGTTATTGGTTGTAGCAAGAACTTTAATTACCAGAATGTGATGATGATTAAACGAAACAGTTCTCTGTGATAGTAAAGATTTAGAACTCACTTTGTGAATGAGATGGGCTACAAAAACTATTGCAGAAATCGTTTGTTTGAGTGTGATCATTGTCGACGATTATTACTTACAAGATTCGGTATTTCGACAGGTCGGCAAGGGCCTTTCGCTAGATTCCAAGGCGCAGAAGTTGGCTTTTCAACATTGGATCGAAGCCGTGAGTTGCCCTTCTTTTTATCTGTTGTTCTTTTTCTTTCTTTCTTCACAAATTCATAATTACCGTGCTTTTGTCTGCTAGATCGATCCCAGGCATCGCTATGGCCACAGCTTACACATATATTACGAGGAGTGGTGTAAGAGTAATGCTGGTCAGCCCTTCTTCTACTGGTGAGTAATCTAACTTGTCTGAAGAACTTCACCCTTTCTTTTTTCCCCAGTGAATTAAATGTCATTCATAATTCATCAGGTTGGATCTTGGAGATGGTAAAGCAGTTGACCTTAAAGACTGCCCAAGATCAAAGCTTCGTAAACAATGCATCAAGTACCTTGGACCTGTAAGTGAATAATCGGATACATGGACTAAATTTTTTTTCTCGATATAAAATCCTTCGTCCTCTTACTGCTTATGCCCTGTCAGAAAGAGAGACAGCATTATGAGTGCGAGGTTTCTGATGGTAAAATCCTCCACAAATTAACCCAAAGTCCTCTAAATACGACCCAAGGATCAGCGGGTTCCAAATGGATCTTCGTTATGAGCACTTGTAAGAAACTCTACACTGGAGAGGTATTTGTCTGAATACAGCAACAATCTGCGTTTTTTTCTTGTAATTTCATGCGAATAAATCCTATATTTGTTTACGTTATCGCCAGAAAAAGAAAGGGGTGTTCCATCATTCGAGTTTTCTCGCCGGAGGTGCTACTTTGGCTGCTGGCAGACTCGAAGCAAACGATGGAATCATTACTGTAAATTCTCTTACAAATTCTTACATTCAGTTTCTACAATATTATCTGTTCCTCTTATCAAAAGTTTCTTACAACCACTCAAAACATATATGATACTTGTCTGCCATTCTTGTTTTCTACAGGGAATTTCAGCTTACAGCGGCCACTATAAGCCCACTGACGAGAGCCTCGACGCTTTCCTGTTATTCCTCAAAGAAAAAGGAGTGGACTTGGATAAAGTAGAGGTAAAAAAATGGTCACTTTATTATTGAGAACTATTACATCTGGGGATGGGAAAATATATCGAAGTACTGATATACCGTCCTTATCGTATCAAAACGTACCGAAAATATCGAAAATTTTGCTATACTGAAGTTTTTGGTAAGGTATGATACCGTACCGAAAATTTTCGGTACAGTATTGGTATGAAAATTTTAAAAATTAGGTATACCGAAATACCCAAATACAAATTTTTTTAATATTTTATATATACATACACACCTACACCTACATATATATCATTTCAAAAATTATAAAATGGATAAAATATGATAAGGATCTTCATAAATTTATTTAGCCCATAAATTATTAACTATACCCAATTTTCTAAAATTATTGAGGCACACCATGTACAATGCAACTACTCTTTGTTAATCTGCACTTATTTTTTTAAATAGCCATTTCATTTCAATTAATCTGTATATAAAGTTGTATTTTGTGGTTATGTAAAGTTCTTTATCTTACTAAGTAAATGACTAAAATATATACATTGTTTAAGGTTATTTTATGAATTAATTTTTTTTTTTTTTTTTTTTTGGAAAAGTTGGTATTAATAATCCATATTATCGGTGCCTAAGGAGTTTGACTTACTAAAAATTTGAGAACAACGAATTAACGAGTTACGAGATGCGCATGGTAAAAAACCCTCCGTGTGAATGGTATAGAAGGTATGATACCGATACCATATCGAAATTTCGGTATGATACCGTATCAAAATTTAAGGTAAACCGAATTTTGATATGTTATTGGTATGATTTTTTTCGATACCGAAATTTCGGCACGGTATACGGTATCACAATTTTGGTATGGTATACCGTACCGAACCACCCCTAATTACATCACATCGTCTGAAACAGCGATGATCATTTTCTTAAACAGATTGGCAAGGTGAAGGAAGACTACGAACCGTCCGTAGATTTTGTTCCTTTATCCCACCAATCATCCATTTCAGATTCTATTCCATGCGAAGATCCTAAAGTATTGAAGAAGGATTCGTTCTATTCAGGCAATCCCAACGACGATGATGGTTCTAATCCTAAGCCCGAAAATGTTAGAAACGAGTATAAGAGGACTCTCTCGGGCGGTCTACAAAGCCCTAATAAAGCAGACGTCCCAGAGAAGGCTATCCTAGAGAGGATCAATTCTAAGAATGCTGTGAAGTCGTATCAGTTAGGGCATCAGCTATCCGTCAAGTGGTCTACTGGCGCTGGGCCGAGGATAGGTTGCGTTGCAGATTATCCCATGGAGCTGAGGTTACAAGCGTTGGAAATTACCAATCTGTCCCCGAGGAATTGCTCTCCTTTGCTGCTGTCGACGGCGACGAGGACCATTTCGCCCTCGAGGAATAATGGTACCGTTGAGGATTTAGGACAAAGCTGTGCTGAAGTTCTGTTTGAAGTTTTGTTTGTGTAGTAGTCTTGTCTTTTTATGTAACAGTTGCTTGTTGTACGACAAGTATGTGAAGATGGTTTGATTATAGGGGCAATTTGATGTCAGGCCCAACATAAGTTTCATTTAGGTTCCAGGCTCCTGTCAGACAATTTTTCGTTTTACGAATTCATACACTTAAGTATTTTTCAGTACCACTTCATGGACTTTCATTACCACTTCATGGTTCTGCAGTACCAATTCATCGTTCTGCAGTACCAATTCATCGTTCTGCAGTACCACTCATTGTTCCGTTTTAACACAAAATGAAGTCCGATGCCATTTCATATACACTGTATAACACTTGCGTTAATTTTAGGTCCTTATCTCTAAATTTTACAAAAATGGGTCCTTCATCCTAAAAATTTTCTGAAACGGGACTATACCCAAATTAAAACATCTTTTGTGACATCCAGAGCGACATCTCAATCACAACATATAATATACGTGTGTATACTACAGTGATTAATTTATATACCGCACAAAATAAGTTGGAATCATCGAAAAACGTCGCATCAAGAAAATTCAAGATTCCATATGTCGAACGCGGACATAGCAAATAGCCTAATAACAACATTTTATTTCACATCTTGGATAAAAACACTAAACAAAATATTTCTGTTTAAAAGTCCAAATCACCAACTAAGAAACGAATCTAACGTGTGGAGTAGTTTCACCGAGTTTGTCAACACCGCACAAAACACTAAACGCCATGGATTATTAGATACAAAGCAAGTTGTTCATACTTAGGATTGCAATGGGTCGGGTCCGGACCCGCCCCTAATGGGTTGGGTTTTTTTAAAATAATTGGGTATGGGGCGGGAAATGGGTTTTGATTTTTTTACCCGGTCGGGTCTGGGGCGGATCGCGGGTCTAGTCGACCCCGGCCCGGGACCCGACCCGGGACCCGACCCGCACAAAATATTAATTTAATTTTCATATTATATTATATATTATATGTATACTCAAATTAGGTTTTGCCTATGTTTCTAGTCACATCCGTTCTCTACTCTAAGTTCTCTTCCTCACTTCAACAATCAACAGCGACACCACACCGTCACCTCCATCACCCCTCAGTCCTCACCACCGGCCCCCATCGTCAGTTGCGACACCGCCAGCCACCACCATCAGCCACCATCTGTGACGCACCTGTGACACCATCAGCCCTGCCCCAACCGTCTGACAGCATCTACGATTAAAGAGCTATGGTCAGCAAAAGATTATATTTAGGCGGGTCTAGCGGGTCTGGCGGGTCTGACCCGATTATTACTGGTCTCGGGGCGGGGCGGGTTTTCCATGAACCGGGGCGGGGCAGGTAACAGGTCCAGTAAAAAATAAATGGGGCGGGTCCCGGGTCTTGCCAAACCCGGTTCAGACCCAACCCATTGCCATCCCTATTCATACTATATAAATTTATTACACGTATCCATCCAATCATTCACCAAAACATTAACATGATTTCAAATAACAATCGGCCAACGCGAGGCCATCGTCTATATCCAAATCCCAATACTATGTACAACTAAATGCATTGCTAAACTCAAACAAATAATAATCAATGATAAAAAGAAAAAAAAAAAGAGCTTCATATTTACCAACCAACCAACTATAGTGCGCGTGCCACATGTTCTTTCATTGATGACCGAATAACGTCAACTTCTAACACGACCGCGGACCACGACGCCCAACCCACCTCGGAAAGTCGACGTCAGCCCCGGAGAAAACGCCGGCGCACCGCCGTCCTTCAACCCATCGTCGACTATATCAAACCTAAACCTCCTCAGAAGCAAAACGGCTACGCTCTTGAGCTCAACTAAAGCCATTTCTTTCCCTAAGCATACCCTAGGCCCGCCTTGGAACGCTGGGTAGAACTTGAAATTATTATTGCGATGATCGTTGAAGAAAACCCCATCCCTAAGCCACCTTTCTGGCTTAAACTCCAAGCAATCCACGCCCCATATCTCTTCCATTCTCCCCATTGCGTAAGGGTGGTAGGTAACCCTTGCTCCCTTCTTTATGAAGCTCCCATCTGGCAAAACATCGTCTCGGAGACAAAACTTGGAATCAAACTGTATGGGAGGGTAAAGCCTCATGCTTTCGTAGACGACAGCGTGCAAATAGTGAAGCCCCTTTAGCTGTTCAGAGCTTTCCAGCTCTTGATCTTGCCCTAGAACCCTATCAGCTTCTGATATGATGAGATTCTCCACGTCACGGTGCTTCGTCACCAGCCAGAAAAGGCTCGTAAGAACGGAGGCAACAGTGTCTCGGCCGGCCAAGAGAAAGCTGATTATGATGTCCCTTAAGTACGTCTCGTCGGCTGTGTTGGCCATGAATCTTGAAAGGAGATCTCTTTGTTCGGACAAGCCGCCGCCCTGTTTCTGCCTTTGTCTGATCACTTCCTGGGCGAGTTCGTGGATCATGTTTATGGATTCTCTGAGCTTTCTTTCGCTTCCTACGTTGAAGAGCCTTTTGACCTTCCATATGAGGGGAGAAACCATCATGGCCCTCTCCGCCGATAGCCTCGACGCTATGTCAAAGGAGACTGCAAATTTCGACAAGGGTTGTGAGAGTTCTAAGCACCTAGGGTCTAACCCAAATGAGAATCTGCACATAGCATCGAAGGAGAATCTTCTCAACACATCCTGCAAATCTATTACAACCTCGTCTTCATCTCCAACCATGGACGACGAAGCTAAAGAGTCCATGAGAGGAATCAGACGGACGTTGACGACTTGATGAACGACTTCGAAAGCGTAATCCCTAATTGAGACGCGACCCAGCTCTAGGCTGGCCATCTTGCGCTGAAACCTCCATGAATCGCCGTCGACGTTGAAGATTCCACGGCCGAGAAAGTCTCCTAGTATGGCAGAAAAGTTCCTGCCTTTGGGGAAGTTTTCGAACCTCGTCTTTAGCATGTACTCTACGTTGTCTGGGTTCGCCGTGATTGTGTTGTTGAGCACGTGGATGTGGATCGTTTTCCCAGGCGAGTTCTTGAGAAGGTGAGTGTACCAATCGCAGAGATTTTTGAAGTCACGTGACCATCGAGATTCGACGTACGCCTGACACGTTTCGCACTTGCAGGAGATCGTCATTACCTTGTTGGATTTTGCGAATCTGAGGACGATGATTATTGCTGCTGTCAGAACGAAGGCAGCCGTGGTTGAACACACTGAGAGTAGAGTCAAGAAATTGAAGTGATGAAGGTTAGAGTTGTCGGGCCAAGTGGTGGCGACGAATTCCATGGTTCGCTTGTAGAAGAAGATAATGAAACTTGTAAGAAACATTTGTTGAAAGAAAGTGGAAAGAGATTTGACGGAAGATCTGAGGATGAATGTATTGCTTATGAAGCAAATGCTTTGAGAGGGGATAATAAATAAATAAAAAATCTGATGATTGCCTTTTCTTTTTTCCAATTTTCTCAAAAAAAAAATGTTTGCGTCTTGATAAATTAATAGCTGAAGTGATGCATGATTAAGCCTTGATTGATTGACTGTGTGATTCGTGATGGTGTGAATGCAATGCATGAAACTAATATAACGAGAGACGATCAAGAGGATGGGCATATTCGTAAATATATTAGTTGCAAGAGAATACTAATAGATTAAATTAAATATCAAGACAACCTTAATCGGCAGGAAAAATAAAAAATAATAGTAGGCGGTCGACATTTTGATATTTGATTATACAATCATGATGATGATTCATCGTCCAATGAAAGAGTATTAAATGCGACAATAATGTCGACATATTATTCAACCCATGTGGGTTGAATGGTCAGAGATGATTTTTCATCTTGTTCACATTAATAATGAGGTAAGCAATTACCTCATATGCTCAATATATAATGCCTATAAATAGGCCATGATTGCAACGATGAATCCCACACAAATAGAGAGAAATCCCACTGAAGATAATTAATACAGAGAAGAGAGAATAAAAAATAGAGAGTTTGTCGGTATTTTCTCCGACTATAAAGAGAGAGGTTGAGGGTTTTCTCCTTTATAGATTGAGAGGTTGTAACTCCTATATTATTCCTCTATAGTGGATTCTTCTTCCTTGCCCGTGGTTTTTACCCCGATTTGTTTGGGGGTTTTCCACGTTAAATCTCGGTGTCCACTATTATCTTTAATTGTTCAAATACTTAGCCGCGGTATTATTCGACCGGGTCCGCTGCCTCGCCAACAAGTGGTATCAGAGCCTAACTTGGGTTTATATATCTATTTATCGTATGCTCTGTGGTTGCCACTAACGTGGATCTTCCACATCAGAAAATAATAGATATTATATTGCCTTTGTTACGGTAACGATAAAGCCGGTACGAGTTCAATAATTATCTGCTGCAACCCCGTCGGAGGTATCGCTCACGACTGAGCAGAAATTATGGCGGCGAAATTCGATATTGAAAAGTTCAACGGGAGAAATTTCTCACTGTGGAAATTAAAGATAAAGGCGATTTTGCGAAAGGACGGCTGTCTGGAGGCTATCGATGGAAAACCAGCTGCAGTGACAGACGACAAGAAATGGAACGAGATGGATGGGAGTGCCGTCGCAAATCTCCATCTGGCACTAGCAGATGAGATATTGTCTAGCGTCGAAGAAAAGAAAACGGCAAAGGAGATTTGGGACCACCTAACCAATCTGTACGAGCCGACGTCGTTACACAACAAAATTTTCTTGAAAAGAAAATTGTTCACCTTGAGAATGTCTGAATCTACTTCGGTGACGGAGCATCTCAACGTCTTGAATACTCTGTTTTCCCAGCTAACATCGTTGGGGTATAAAACAGAGGATAAAGAACGTGCGGAAATTCTACTTCAAAGTCTGCCTGATTCGTATGATCAACTCATCATCAACTTGACGAACAACGCGAAAGTTCTGGTCTTCAATAACCTCGCTGCTGCTATTCTCGAAGAAGAAAATCGGCGAAAGAACAAGGAGGACCAGCAAGCCGGCGCTCAACAAGTCGAAGCTTTGACGGTGATGAGAGGGAGGTCAACGGAACGTGGTTCAAGTGGGAGTCACATTCAAGGCAGGGGAAAATCAAGAAGTAAGAAGAAGGATATGAAATGCTACCACTGTGGAAAGAAGGGTCACTTGAAGAAAGATTGTTGGAACCTGAAAAATTCCAATCCTCAAGGAAATTTGGCAAACGCGCCAGGTGGAGACGTATTGTGTAGCGAAGCAGCTATCTCAACGGAGAGCAGGAAGTCGTATGATGAAATATGGCTTCTTGACTCGGGCGCAACTTATCATATGACCTCTCGAAGAGACTGGTTCAACCACTACGAACCTATCGTAGGAGGATCTGTGTACAGTTGCGAAGATAATGCCTTAAAGATCGTAGGCGTTGGAACGGTGAGGTTGAAGTTGCACGACGGTACAGTTCGCACTATTCAAGGAGTGCGGCATGTGGAAGGTCTCAAGAAGAATTTATTATCTGTGGGACAGCTCGATGATCTTGGCTGTGAAATCAAAGTTCGGGGAGGAATAATGAAGATATTCCGAGGAGCACTTGTAGTAATGAAAGGTGAAAAGGTTGCTGCAAATCTGTATACGCTGCTGGGAGAGACGGTGCAAGACGGGGAAGCATCTGTGGCTTTAGGAGGTTCAAGCGAAAGATCTACTATGCTGTGGCATCAGAAACTTGGCCATATGTCAGAACAAGGCATGAAAATTCTTGCGGGCCAGAATCTACTTCCGGGTCTCACGAAGGTGTCACTACCATTCTGTGAGCATTGCGTAGCAAACAAGCAGCATCGACTACAATTCAACACATCAAATTCTAGAAGCAACAATATTCTAGAATTGGTTCACTCTGATGTATGGCAGTCACCGGTTTCATCCCGAGGAGGAGGGAAGTATTTCGTGTCATTCATTGACGATTACTCCCGGAGGTGTTGGGTGTATATCATCAAGAGTAAGGGGGATGTGTTTGCAACCTTCAAGAATTTCAAGGCTCGGGTCGAACTTGATACTGGAAAGAAGATCAAATGTTTGAGGACGGATAATGGAGGAGAATATACTGGCAGGGAATTTGATAGCTTTTGCAAAAGAGAAGGCATCAAAAGGCACTTCACTACGGCGTATACTCCACAACAAAATGGAGTGGCGGAGCGGATGAACAGGACTCTGTTGGAGAGAACAAGAGCCATGTTGGGAGCTGCAGGTCTGGATAAATCATACTGGGCAGAAGCAGTCAACACCGCCTGCTACGTGATCAATCGATCGCCTTCAACGGCAATTGATCAGAAGACGCCGATGGAGATGTGGACCGGAAAGCCAACGGATTATTCCAAACTCCATGTATTTGGAAGTCCTGTGTACGTGATGTACAACGCCCAAGAAACTACGAAGCTGGATCCGAAGTCCAGAAAGTGTTTGTTCTTGGGGTATGCTGATGGTGTGAAGGGGTATCGCCTGTGGGATCCCACTGCCCACAAGGTTGTCATCAGCAGGGAGGTTATCTTCTTAGAAGATAAACTAATCGGAGGAAATGATAGCACTACAAATGAACGCCCAGAATCTACGGCGATTCAGGTGAAAGGGAAGTCTGTGGAACAAGATTCTTCTGAAGCAGCACCGGAGCACGAGGCAGGGCCAAGCGAATCTTTAGAGCCAGAAATTAGGAGGGGCACACGAAAAAGAGCCGCACCATCCTGGCATGAAGATTACGATATGGACAGCAACGTTGCATACTGTCTACTAACTGATGACGGAGAGCCATCAACTCTTCAAGAAGCACTGAACAGTTCAGATGCAGATCAGTGGTTGGCGGCAATGCAAGAAGAAATGGAAGCTCTACGGAAAAATAAGACTTGGGAGCTGGTGCCACTACCGAACGGCAGAAAGGCAATCGGCAATAAATGGGTCTTTAAGATCAAGCGGAACAGCGATGATCAAGTAGAGCGGTTTCGTGCACGACTGGTGGTTAAAGGTTATGCTCAGAAAGAAGGTATTGACTTCAATGAGATATTCTCACCTGTGGTTCGACTGACGACTGTTCGGATACTCCTGGCGATGTGTGCTACATTCGACCTACATTTAGAGCAACTAGATGTGAAGACGGCTTTTCTTCATGGAGATCTTGAAGAAGAGATTTATATGCTCCAACCGGAAGGTTTTGAAGACAAAGAAAAACGGAACTTGGTTTGCAGGTTGAACAAATCTCTATACGGTCTCAAACAGGCGCCGAGGTGTTGGTATAAGAGATTTGATTCCTTCATCATGAGCCTTGGATACAACAGATTAAATGCAGACCCTTGTGCATATTTCAAGAGGTTTGGTGAAAATGATTTTATCATATTACTGTTGTATGTTGACGACATGTTGGTAGCAGGCCCCAACAAAGATCGTGTTGAAGAACTCAAGGCACAGTTGGCTAGGGAATTTGAAATGAAGGACTTGGGACCAGCAAACAAGATTCTAGGGATGCAAATTTACCGAGACAGAAATAACAAGAAGATTTGGCTTTCGCAGAAGAATTATCTGAGGAAGGTCTTGCGACGCTTCAATATGCAAGATTGTAAGCCAATTTCTACCCCACTTCTTGTTAATTTCAAATTATCCTCAAGTATGAGTCCTAGCAGTGAAGAAGGGAGGATGGAGATGTCTCGAGTGCCGTATGCATCAGCGGTGGGAAGTCTTATGTTCGCGATGATTTGTACACGGCCAGACATTACCCATGCAGTGGGAGTAGTAAGTCGGTACATGGCGAATCCGGGCAAAGAACATTGGAGCGCGGTGAAGAGGATCCTACGATATATCAGAGGAACATCAGATGTTGCATTATGTTACGGAGGAACAGACTTTACTGTCAGAGGGTATGTTGACTCTGATTATGCAGGTGATCTTGACAAGAGCAAATCTACCACGGGTTATGTGTTCACTCTTACTGGCGGAGCCGTAAGCTGGGTATCGAAGCTTCAGTCCGTTGTCGCGACATCAACAACTGAAGCAGAATATGTTGCAGCTACACAGGCAAGTAAAGAGGCGGTATGGTTGAAAATGATCATGGAAGAACTCGGGCACGGACAAGAGAATATTCCTCTGTTCTGTGACAGTCAGAGTGCCTTGCATCTCGCAAGGAATCCAGCGTTTCATTCCAGGTCAAAGCACATACGAGTCCAGTATCACTTCGTTCGTGAGAAAGTGGAAGAGGGCACGATAGATATGCAGAAGATTCATACGAAAGATAACCTAGCAGATTTCTTGACGAAGGCGGTCAACACTGACAAGTTCGTTTGGTGTCGTTCCTCGAGTGGCCTAGCGGAGACGTAAGCAACATTAAAGGCAAGGGAGAAAGAATGGTGTGAAGATCCGATTGATCTCAATCAAATCTTCAAGTGGGAGATTGTCGACATATTATTCAACCCATGTGGGTTGAATGGTCAGAGATGATTTTTCATCTTGTTCACATTAATAATGAGGTAAGCAATTACCTCATATGCTCAATATATAATGCCTATAAATAGGCCATGATTGCAACGATGAATCCCACACAAATAGAGAGAAATCCCACTGAAGATAATTAATACAGAGAAGAGAGAATAAAAAATAGAGAGTTTGTCGGTATTTTCTCCGACTATAAAGAGAGAGGTTGAGGGTTTTCTCCTTTATAGATTGAGAGGTTGTAACTCCTATATTATTCCTCTATAGTGGATTCTTCTTCCTTGCCCGTGGTTTTTACCCCGATTTGTTTGGGGGTTTTCCACGTTAAATCTCGGTGTCCACTATTATCTTTAATTGTTCAAATACTTAGCCGCGGTATTATTCAAATACTATTATTTTGCTCACTCATTGAATCAGAACAACGTACCATGCTAATTTATAATGCTACTACAAGACAAATAGAAAGGAAAGTCAAACAAATTATTTTCCATCATCATATCTTCTTCGCAGATTTTCCTTCATGCGCATGAATTTTTTTTTTGTTTTCTTCCTTGAGATTTTCTTCGTTGTTGTATTCTTCAAAGATTTTATGCGGCTTCTAGATGCTTTATTATTTTTCTTTTGAGCTTATTCAACAAATTCCTCCCTTAAGCTCAAAGCCTTCCGCTCTTTCATCCCGAGCATTTTTTTCAGATTGTCGAACGTACCTGTTGGTAATGGCTTTGTGAAAATATCTGCAACTTGGTCGAGACTCGCTACGTGCACCATCTTCACTTCTCCATTTTTTATGTGCTCTCTAATAAAATGAAATCGAACATCAATATGTTTGCTTCTCTCGTGATGAACTGGATTTTTCGCCAACTCGATCGCTGACTTATTGTCGACTCGAATTTCGGTTGGCTCATCTTGTCGAAAATTTAATTCCAACAGTAAGTTCCTCAGCCATATTGCATGACAGACACACCACGATGCTGCCACATATTCCGCTTCGCAGGTTGATAGAGTCACGATTGGTTGCTTTTTCGATAACCAGGTGAATGCCGTTTTCCCGAGATAGAATACGTAGCCGCCAGTGCTTCTTCGATCATCGATATCTCCGCACCAATCGCTGTCAGAATATCCGACTAATTTGCTGTCGCTCGCCTTTGGATAAAATAGTCCGAGAGATTGTGTTCCCCGGATGTATCGTAAAATTCTCTTGATCGCTTTTAGATGCGACTGCCTCGGATCCTCCATATAGCGGCTAACGACTCCAACGCTATAAGCGATATCGGGTCTCGTGCATGTCAAGTATCGCAGACTGCCTACGAGACTTCGATAGTCAGTCGCATTCACTCCTTGTCCTCCCTCAAACTTGGACAGTTTTGTTCCAAGTTCCATCGGTGTCGCTACCGGGTTGCTCTCCTCCATTTTATTTTTCTTCAATATAGCCTTCGCATATGCTTCTTGCGATACAAAAATTCCCGTGCTTCTTTGCTCGACTTCGAGACCGAGAAAATATTTCATCAGTCCCAAGTCCGTCATCTCGAATTCCTTCGTCATCGCCTTCTTGAAGTCGTTGATTATTTTCTCACTGCTTCCCATGAAAATAAGGTCATCGACATAGAGAGCAACGATGATCATTTCCGTTCCTTCTCGTTTGACGTAGAGGGCGTGCTCGAACGGACATTGCTCGAACTTATTCTTTTGAAGTATCTGTCGATCCGGGTGTTCCATGCTCGAGGCGCTTGCTTTAACCCGTAAAGCGCCTTTTTTAATTTCAGCACTTTACCTTCTTCTCCCGATTTTGAATATCCCAAGGGCTGCTCCACGTAGACTTCTTCCTCGAGTTCCCCGTTTAGAAAAGCAGACTTCACGTCCATCTGGTAGATTGGCCAATTGAGTTGTGCAGCTTGAGCCAGGAGCAAACGAATTGTCTCCATTCTTGCAACGGGAGCAAAAACTTCATCGTAGTCTATTCCCGCTTGTTGTCGATAGCCCTTCGCCACCAGTCTCGCCTTGTAACGCTCAATTTTTCCTTGAGCATTTATTTTCTTCTTATAAACCCATTTGACTCCGATGGGTTTATGCCCGTTTGGCAACTCCACGAGTTTCCATGTGTCGTTCTTTTCGATCGCTTTTATTTCCTCGTCCATCGCCATTTTCCATCTCTTGTCTCTTATGGCTTCTTCGAAACTAATTTGTTCCGAGTCGGCCAATAAGCAGACTAGGTGAACCTGTTCGGTTGATCGGTACAGGTCCTGCATGCTTCGCATTTTCGGCTGTCTTGGTTCGTCCTCCTCGTCATTTTCTTGAGACGATATCGGAACAGGTATTGGTGCAACGATCAGTGGTTCTTCAGGCGTTGTGTTTTCTTCAACGTTCCAGCCCCACGAACTTTCTTCATCAACCCGAACATCGCGACTTACTATCACCTTTTTATTTTCAGGGTCATAGAGCCGGTACGCCTTCGTTTTCTCGTCATACCCAATAAACACTAGCTTTTTGCTTTTGTCGTCGAGCTTGGCTCTTCTTTGATCGGGCACATGTGCATACGCCACGCTTCCAAATATTTTGAAATGCGCCACCGTCGGTTTTCGGCCGGTCCATGCTTCCTGTGGTGTTTGATTCTCGAGGCTGTGATGTGGACATCGGTTCTGAATATATACGGCACATCGTACCGCTTCGGCCCAAAATTCCTTTGGCATGTCCTTACTTTTTAACATTGATATCAGAGCCATGTCGTTCGGTAATATGCCCGTTCCACGCCTCACAAAATCCAATTATGATAATTGGAGTATTCGGATGAAAGCACTGCTCGGCTCACAAGGCGTATGGAATATCGTTAAAGACGGGTATACTGAACCCGAAAAAGACGACGAATACACGCCGGCCCAGCTGAAGGCGTTGGAAGATTCTCGACAATTAAATAGCGCTGCGCTCAGCATCATATACAACGGTCTAGACGATGCCGACTTCGAAAAAATCAATGACGTAAAAAAAGCGAAGGAAGCATGGGAAAAACTGGAGATAGCATACAAAGGCGCCGACCGAGTAAAACAAGTACGGCTGCAAACTCTTCGTGGTGAATTCGAAATGACGAGAATGAAGAACGGCGAAGGTGTGTCCGATTATATAACGAGAGTACAAACCATCTCAAACCAGTTGAAAAGAAATGGCGAGGCACTAGCGGAATCCCGAGTCGTCGAGAAAATTCTCCGCTCTCTGACGGACGAGTACGAAAACGTGGTATGTGCAATCGAGGAATCCAAAAATCTCGAAGAAATGACGGTCGACGAACTCTCCGGTTCGCTCGAAGCTCACGAGCAACGGAAGAAAAAGAAGAAGCAGGAATCGCTGGACGAGGCTCTACAGACGAAGTTATCGTTGAAAGATGACAAGGCGCTATATACGCATCACGGCCGAGGTCGAGGACGAGGTCAACGAGGACGAAAGATTTCTTTTCAAAACTAAGGAACAAACTAAAAGAATGGCGAGAGACACATATACGCAAACGGATCAACTAAAAGAAATGCTTGTATCCTCAAGGCTGTTTTTATATTTTTATATATGTAAGTGTTTGTTTTTTTGAGAGGAGAAACGAATTTATAACTGAGGAAGAGGTATCTATTTTTTTCACTTTCTATTTTCTGATACAAGCATTTTGTCGGTAGGATTGACCTTAATCTCAAAGCATTTCTGTCTTTCACCGCTCTTTAAATTTGACGCACTTTCGCCTGTCGTATGTTGCGGCTCTCCACTTGCCGTCAATAATTTCCTTCGTGATCTTCGCCATTTTGCCATTTCGTCGTACTCGCCTGTCACCAAACAGCACAAAAAATTTACCTCTAATTTTTCTTCTTGGATCGTCTTTGCCCTTCGATTCGGTTCTTCAGCGACGTAATAAATATCATCGTATTTTTCTTTGACCCTGTGACGTAGTCCTTCAAGCTCGTCACCTCGTCTTTAAAAATGGCAGTGTCGGCTTCATCATGTTTCTTAACAAGCTCCTCCTCGATTTTTCTGCGGGTTTTGTCGTACTCAAGGTTCATCGATATGGCGATCGGATGTTTCGCCTCCGATGGCTTGGGCTTCGTCAGCTTCTCGAAAGTCTCCTTCACGATTACGTCAGTCGCCTCTTTGTTCGCGTGCTCATCGATCTTATCCGTGCCCTCCTTCGGAACTTCTCTGTGAATTTGGTCGATCTCTTTTTCATTCATATTTTGGTTATCGCCAATCCGCTTAGGGACCTCCTTGGTCGACGTCTCGAACACGTCCTTCTCGTCCGGCTCTAATTTTTCGGCGAGTTTGTACTTCTCGTTGCTTCGATTTTTCAACTCGTTCATGTAGGCCTCAAGGCTGTCTCTCGCCTTGATCCACTGTTTCACGTCCTTGTCTTTCTGACGCTCTTCTTCCTTGTTAAAGCGCTCTTCCTTGTTCGAACTGGCTTCTATAGGTTTTCCAGCTCCTTGTACACCGACTTCTTCGCCGGTCAGTTGCAGGGCCTTCGTCATGGCTTCATGCGCGACCATCTCGTCACGCTCCTGCGTCTCAGCTCGTACGGCTTCTTCAGCCTGCTGGGGAGTTGGATTCTTTCTCGTCTCTTTGTCGGCATAATCGCCTTTATTTGACACCGTCTCGGATGTCTTTATAGTTTTTACGCTCGCCTTGTAGGCATTATCTTTAGCCTTCTCCGACGTCGCATGCATGGCGGTGTCGATCTTGTTTTTCATCTCGTCGACATTCTTCGATGCCTTCGCGTCGATCTCTTCGACTTTCTCAGGTGGTTGTCGTGGCGGCGTCTCTTCAATCGCCTCTTCTTTCTCGAGCTTCGTGGGCTCCTCCTCTTCATCGCCATCGGCTTTCATCTTTGATGATTCGCCTTCTTCTTTTCCCATCTCGGGTTTTCGTGGTGGTTCGGCTTCCACCACCGGCTCAGCGTGATCTTTATCACGCTCGCTCTCCACGACACGAGCTACCTCTTCTTGTACGGGTTCGCCCTCAACGTTCTTCTCGTCCTCCTTCGTCGTTGCAAGTTCGCCCAGTTTTTGTGGCTGAACTTGGTTGGTGTAATCGGCGTCTTTGTACGCATTCTCCAATAGATCCCAGGCTTCCTTGGCGTTTGTTGTTGCACCTATCACTCTAGCACCAGCTACCGCTTTGCGGATGACGACGAGCGCGAGACTATTTTCTATGGCGGCGACTCGCAACGTCTTTCCTTGCGGCCTTGTATACCCCTTCGTATCGGGTGAATATCCATCTTCGACTATTTCCCATAAGCCTTCTGATTTCAGTAACGCTCTCGTCTCGGCGCTCCACCGTACGTAATTATTTTCGGTGAGTTTTGGCGGGAGTGGCATTCCAACACCTGGTAATTTCAGCATCACCACTGGCTCTGTCGGCATCGAGCACACCATCGGCTCTGACTGCTTCGCTAGCACCTTCGGCTCTTTTGACACCATCAGCTCTGATACCATTTTGTTGTTTTTATATTTTGCGTATATGTAAGTGTTTGTTTTTTTGAGAGGAGAAACGAATTTATAACTGAGGAAGAGGTATCTATTTTTTTCACTTTCTATTTTCTGATACAAGCATTTCTGTTGAAAAGCATTTCTGTCTTCGGATACAAGCATTTCCTTGGTATCAGACAAGGAAATAAAAGAATGGATAAAGGCGAGAGACAGCCTTGAGGCCTACATGAACGAGTTGAAAAATCGAAGCAACGAGAAGTACAAGCTTGCCGGAAAATTGAAGACGAACGAGAAAGACGATATCACTACAACGACCAACGAGGCCCCCAAACGGATCGCTACGACGACCAAGGAGGTCCCCAAGCTGATGGACGATAACCAAAATATGAAGAAAAAATATATCGGCGAAAATCGCAGAGAAATCCCGGAGGTGAATAAGATAGATGACCTCGTGACCAAAGAGGCGACTGACGTACCAACGAAGGAAACCATGGAGATGCCAAGGAAGGCCAAGCGATCCGGAACTAAGGATCCAAGCGACACGCCCGCGGATATTGGGCACGACAAAGACCGTGTAAAGGTCCTGGAGAAGGTCGCAAATAAATTCAGAAAAGGTGATGCGCTCGTGAACAACGAGAAAGAGTACGAAGGGTTCGATATGCCCGATTCTTGCAACGAGCCGACGAGCCTGACGAGCTACGTTCCGAAGATGGAAGAAAAACATGCATATATTTATTACAGCACCGACGAAAGCGAAAAGGCTATAGATAGCTCTCTATATTTCGAACACTCGATGAAGAAGTGCTACGAGTCTTTGCATTTGGTTGATGCGATGGAAAAATGTGTTGTTATGCAGGTAAAGGACTGCAACGACAAGACGTTGGTTTTCGCCACAAAAGATGAGCAGAAGCTAGACGACAATATTGAGGAAGAAAAGATGGTCGTATACGATACGGTCTCGGACTCACCCAACTATCTGGTAACTGGCGAGTACGGCTGGACAACAAATATGGAGATAATAACGAAGGCAATTAAAGATGCCAAGTGGCGAGCCGCGACGTTCGACAGCCGAAAGCGGGTCAAATTTAAACAGCGATGAAAGATCCAAATGCTTTGAGCTTAAGGGAGGAATTTGTTGAATAAGCTCAAAGCAAGTTAAAAAAATAAAATAAAGATAAAATGCATAAGCCTCCAAGAAGCCAAGAAGCAAAGTCAAAAGAAAGAAATTGCAAATCATGTTTAGTCGTTTGAGGAGATTTGATAATATCATATTAGTCGTTTGAGGAGATTTGATAAGATCACATATGATCTTATCCTTAGACTAAGTGCACCTTAGATTACTATATATATGTGCATGTAATATAGAAAGAAAGCAAGTAAAAAAGAGAGAAAACCTTGTGAGTGTGTCACGTTAGCAATTCACTCACGCACACAACAAAATCCATTCAAGCTCTCGTGTTATACGCCCAAAACCTTAATTCAAGAATTTAAATTCACTCACGTACTTCCATTCTTGTACTTATAAAACAACAAATTGGTATCAGAGCCATGTCGTTCGGTAATATGCCCGTTCCACGCCTCACAAATTCCAATTATGATAATTGGAGTATTCGGATGAAAGCACTGCTCGGCTCACAAGGCGTATGGAATATCGTTAAAGATGGGTATACCGAACCCGAAAAAGACGACGAGTACACGCCGGCCCAGCTGAAGGCGTTGGAAGATTCTCGACAATTAAATAGCGCTGCGCTCAGCATCATATACAACGGCCTAGACGATGCCGACTTCGAAAAAATCAATGACGTAAAGAAAGCGAAGGAAGCATGGGAAAAACTGGAGATAGCGTACAAAGGCGCCGACCGAGTAAAACAAGTACGGCTGCAAACTCTTCGTGGTGAATTCGAAATGACGAGAATGAAGAACGGCGAAGGCGTGTCCGATTATATAACGAGAGTACAAACCATCTCAAACCAGTTGAAAAGAAATGGCGAGGCACTAGCGGAATCCCGCGTCGTCGAGAAAATTCTTCGCTCTCTGACGGACGAGTACGAGAACGTGGTATGCGCTATTGAAGAATCCAAAAATCTCGAAGAAATGACGGTCGACGAACTCTCCGGTTCGCTCGAAGCTCACGAGCAACGGAAGAAAAAGAAGAAGCAAGAATCGTTGGACGAGGCTCTACAGACGAAGTTATCGTTGAAAGATGACAAAGCGCTATATACGTATCATGGCCGAGGTCGAGGACGAGGTCAACGAGGACGAGGTTTCGGTCAAAATTCAGGCCGAGGACGAGGATACAATCCGGAACAACGGCAAACGAGCAATCAAAATTGGAGAGGACGAGGTCGAGCTCAATGGCGAGGCGGTCGCTCAAATCGACCGAGCGTTGAGTGCTACAATTGCGGCAAGTTCGGGCACTTCGCAAAAGACTGTTGGGCCGACAAAAAGGTGGAAGAAAATGCGAACCTAGTCGCACAAGAGGATCCAAAAGACGAAGGCGTTCTTTTAATGGCGCTCGAGGATACGAGTCCCGGCAGCGACATGGTGTGGTATCTTGATACCGGTGCAAGCAATCATATGAGCGGATACAAACATCTCTTTACGGATCTAAAGAAGATCGAGGATGGCCATGTGTCCTTTGGAGACGCATCGAAAATTGAAGTCAAAGGCCGAGGGAAAATATGCTTCTCTCAAAACGACGGCAGACAAGGATCGGTCGAGGACGTCTACTTCGTACCCGACTTGAAGACGAACATCTTAAGCATGGGGCAGTTGCTTGAAAAAGGATGTTCGGTGTTCATGAAGGACCGCTCATTGCAACTAAGAAACAAAGACGGAAGAATGATCGCTCGGGTCGAGATGGAAAGGAACAGAATGTTCAAACTCAACCTGAAGGCGATTCAAGAGCGATGCTTGCAAGTTGACGTAGAGGACAAATACCACTTGTGGCATATGCGCTTCGGACATTTACACTACGGAGGCCTAAAGGAGCTCTCCAAACGAGGCATGGTGCACGGAATGCCGGTGATCGAGGGTGAGAAGAAACTTTGCGAAAGCTGCGTAATCGGAAAACATACGAGGACGACGTTTCAGAAGCATGCAGAATATCGAGCGCGCAAACCGCTCGAGCTCATACATACAGACATATGCGGGCCGATCACACCAGAATCATTCGGTGGAAGGAGATACTTTATTACTTTCATCGACGACTACTCAAGAAAGACGTGGGTGTACTTTCTAAAGGAAAAATCAGAAGCGCTCGAGACATTTAAAAAATTCAAAACTATGGTCGAGAAGGCGACGGGCTCAAACATCAAGGCGCTCCGCTCAGACAGAGGTGGAGAATATACTTCAGGCGTTTTTGTAACTTTTTGCGAGGAGCAAGGCGTCAGGAGGTTCCTCACCGCACCCTATTCACCACAACAGAACGGCGTAGCTGAAAGGAAGAATCGAACCATCCTCGACATGGTTCGATCAATGATAAAGAGCAAAGACATGCCAAAGGAATTCTGGGCCGAAGCGGTACGATGTGCCATATATATTCAGAACCGGTGTCCACATCACAGCCTCAAAAATCAAACACCACAGGAAGCATGGACCGGCCGAAAACCGACGGTGGCGCACTTCAAAATATTTGGAAGCGTGGCGTATGCACATGTGCCCGATCAAAGAAGAACCAAGCTCGACGATAAAAGCAAAAAGCTCGTGTTTATTGGGTATGATGAGAAGACGAAGGCGTACCGGCTCTATGACCCTGAAAATAAAAAGGTGATAGTAAGTCGCGATGTTCGGGTTGATGAAGAAAGTTCGTGGGGCTGGAACGTTGAAGAAAACACAACGCCTGAAGAACCACTGATCGTTGCACCAATACCTGTTCCGATTTCGTCTCAAGAAAATGACGAGGAGGACGAACCGAGACAACCGAAGATGCGAAGCATGCAGGACCTGTACAGATCAACCGAACAGGTTCACCTAGTCTGCTTATTGGCCGACTCGGAACAAATTAGTTTCGAAGAAGCCATAAGAGACAAGAGATGGAAAATGGCGATGGACGAGGAAATAAAGGCGATCGAAAAGAACGACACATGGAAACTTGTGGAGTTGCCAAACGGGCATAAACCCATTGGAGTCAAATGGGTTTATAAAAAGAAGATGAATGCTCAAGGAAAAATTGAGCGTTACAAGGCGAGATTGGTGGCAAAGGGCTATCGACAACAAGCGGGAATAGATTACGACGAAGTTTTCGCTCCCGTTGCAAGAATGGAGACAATCCGTTTGCTCCTGGCTCAAGCTGCACAACTCAACTGGCCAATCTACCAGATGGACGTGAAGTCCGCTTTTCTGAACGGGGAACTCGAGGAAGAAGTCTACGTGGAGCAGCCCTCGGGATATTCAAAACCGGGAGAAGAAGGTAAAGTGCTGAAATTAAAAAAGGCGCTTTACGGGCTAAAGCAAGCGCCTCGAGCATGGAACACCCGAATCGACGGATATTTCAAAAAGAATAAGTTCGAACAATGTCCGTTCGAGCACGCTCTCTACGTTAAACGAGAAGGAAAGGAAATGATCATCGTCGCCCTTTATGTCGATGATCTCATTTTCATGGGGAGCAGCGAGAAGATAGTCAACGACTTCAAGACTGTGATGACGAAGGAATTCGAGATGACGGACTTGGGACTGATGAAATATTTTCTCGGTCTCGAAGTCGAGCAAAGAAGCACGGGAACTTTTGTGTCGCAAGAAGCGTATGCGAAGGCTATATTAAAGAAAAATAAAATGGAGGAAAGCAACCCGGTAGCAACACCGATGGAACTTGGAACAAAACTGTCCAAGTTTGAGGGAGGACAAGGAGTAAATTCGACTGATTATCGAAGTCTCGTGGGCAGTCTGCGATACTTGACTTGCACGAGACCCGATATCGCTTATAGCGTTGGAGTTGTTAGCCGTTATATGGAAGATCCGAGGCAGTCACATCTAAAAGCGATAAAGAGGATTTTACGATACATCCGGGGAACACAATCGCTCGGACTATTTTATCCAAAGGCGAGCGACTGCAAATTAGTCGGATATTCTGACAGCGATTGGTCCGGAGATATCGATGATCGAAAAAGCACTGGCGGCTACGTATTTTATCTCGGAAATACGGCATTCACTTGGTTATCGAAAAAGCAACCGATCGTGACTTTATCAACCTGCGAAGCAGAATATGTGGCAGCATCGTGGTGTGTATGTCACGCAATTTGGCTGAGGAATTTATTGCTCGAGTTGAATCTTCAACAAGTCGAGCCAACCGAAATTCGAGTGGATAATAAGTCAGCAATAGAGTTGGCGAAAAATCCAGTTCATCATGAGAGAAGGCACATCGTGCCATGTGAGTGTGGGAGAGAAAGCACATATGTCATGTGGAAGTGTGAGCTAATGTGAGTGGTGAGAGATAAAGGAAAAGAGAAGCACGTGAGTGCATGTATTACAAGAAAAAGAGTTTGTTCCTTAGTTTTGAAAAGAAATCTTTCGTCCTCACATATATATATAAAAAAAAAAATAAACAAAACAACAAAATGGTATCAGATAAAAGACATACGTTCAACGAGGTCAAATAGTCGCCTTTATCCATTCGTTCATGTAGGCCTCAAGACATACGTTCACGTGCTAATATGCTTTAATGGCGAACCCACTAAACCCGTGTTCTCTCATCATAAAATAATATTATGTTCGGCGACTATTTGTAGTCGTAATCATCATTTATTTAAAGATTGTTCTCTATCTCTACCTAGATTATACGATAGGTACTGGTACATAGCCACATATGCTATGCTATGCTATTCTATTCTATTCAAAATTATATGTTTTCTCTTTTGTGTTCTTACTTTATCTTTGATAACTTTAGCTTAACTACTTATGGCTTGTTTGATAAGTGTGTATGGATGTGTATGAGAGTGTATGGGATGTGTATGAGTAAGTTGTATCGTGTTTGATATATGTGTATAACCATACATGTCTTGTATGGCTATACACGTCTATTACAAGATTTTTTGTTATAGGCCTTGTATAACCATACCCACCTTTAAGGTGGTTATGGGGTGTGTATCACTAATCCATACACACCTATACACATCTCAAACACATCTATCAAACACAATTTATATCATTACACAAATAATTAATACACACGTATCAAACATGTTAAAACACAACATCAACAAAATCCTTGTATAGCTATACACAAATAACTTATACCCATGTAATCCCTTAACACCGATATCAAACGACCCCTTAGTGTTCGGCATAAATAGGCAGAGCTTTGCCAACGTTTGCCAGATTTGCCTCTTTTTTCTTTCTGTTTATTTTAATACGAATATCTCTCACATACGTCGACATGAATAAATTTAATAAAAAAAAAAGCCACATGTTGAGATCGAGTTTAATTTTTATTTATATTGTAGTATTTACTTAATGTCAGACGGCACATGTAAGAAGACACTGCATATGCGTCCATGTGGTATTCTAGCGTAGAGGATTCGTTTTTGAGTTTAATTGAGGAGTATTTATTTTTAACACATGCATAAAATATGCATGCGAATAAAAAAATAAAAAATCAAAGGCTAATGACCCTACTGGCAATGATTTTATGCCAAGAGATATTTGCACATTATATGGCAGTGTACGAGGAAGATGTAAAGGCCATGAAAACAAATGCGTCACTGATTAGGAGTTATTATGAATCGTCCTATAATAAGGAATCTACTGTTACGTGTGTGGCGTTGGTTTTATTTCATTAGTGGTTGATGTCTCCTCACTTTTTTTCGTGAAAATAACCACAGATAGACTGGTCACTTTGAGCCCCATTCATCATCGTCCACCCAATTTCCAGGCGACGCTAATCTTCACAGTCTGTGTATACCTTTCAAGTTCAAATAGACAATGAAAGTCGAGAATTTTTAGAATGTGTTGAAATTAATACCAAGGCATTATTATGCTAATCAACAATGTGCATATGGTTGTCAACGGGGCGGGTTCGGGGCGGGGATCTAATCCCCGTTCCCGTCCCCACGAGGATGCCCTGCCCCGTCCTATTTTTTTTAAAAAAATTAATTTATATTAATTTGATATTATTTTAAACTATAATTTAATATTATTTATATATATTTTAATTATGTTTATATTATTTTAATTTTAATATTATTTATCTTATACTCCCTCCGTCCCAGCAGCTTTATCACGTAAGTTGCTGGACACGCAAATTAAGATGACATTATTATAATAATACTCCATCCGTCCCGCTAATTTTATCACACTTTTCCATTTCGGACGTCCCAATAATTTTATCACATTTCCTTATTTAGCAAAAAACTATCACAAATCAATATAATAATATTAAATATTCTAAAAAGACGTGTTAAAATATACGTTTGTACCTTTTCATTGTGCTATATTATTATAATAATGCCACCTTAATTGGCGTGCCCAGCAACTTATGTGATAAAGTTGCTGGGACGGAGGAAGTATAGTACAATGAAAAGGTAAAAAGTGTATATTTTAACACGTCTTTTAAGAACATTTAATATTATTATATTGATTATTTGTGATAGTTTTTTGCTACATAAGGAAATGTAATAAAATTATTGGGACGCCCGAAATGAATAAGTGTGATAAAATTAGCAGGATATTAATTGAACAACCGGAGCGGGTATATCCCCAGGGGAAAATTTCCCCCCGTCCCCGCTCCGTTCGGGGCGGATCCCCGCTCCATCGACAACCCAAGCCCGTTTGGTTGGGCGGATGGCTTAGACGATATTAGTTTTAGTCGGGTTTAAATAATAATGTTATGGGTTATTTGAGCTGTATGATTGACGGGTTTAAATAATAATTTCGGATGTGTTTGGTAGTAAATTTAGATGGTATTAGGTTTAATTAGTTTTAATTGAAATTCATTACGATTTTACCCTTAGTTTGAATTTAAACTATAAAGTAGGTCTTTTTTTTTTTTTTTTCGTCTGCACACTGTTTGCACTCCATCTGCTGAGTTCGTCCTCATCTCATCAATTTTTTGGTCGTTCTTATCTATACAAAGATATCAGTACGTGGGCTTCCATTGAGTAAACATGTTTAATATGTATATTAATCGATCGATTGCATATCAGTACTATATTTGCCTTTCAGATTTATATGCTCACATCAATTGTTTATTGGTTCTTGATTTCCTGTTTACACGGAAATGGCATGCTTCGAGTTTCTTATCTATAAAATTCTGACAAAATGGGATTAAGATAAAATGAATAAAAGAAAAAAAATAAACGATGAAGATTGCAGGATGTCGTGGTGTATGAGTGAATAGTTTGGTCGATCAAGATAAAATCATAGAAGGAAAAAAATTAGGTTTGGGAGATCTGTTTCATGAAAAGGGTAAACAAGGAGATACTTCCTCATTCCCATTTAAATCTTTCCAAAAATTAGTGGGCACGGAGATTAAGTAACTACATATTTGAATATTATAGTACACTTTTAAGGTTTGAGAGAGAAAACTTATTAGTGGCACGCAAATTGAGAAGTCTTTTTTTAATATAAATGGTGTAATTAGTTTAATTATTTGAATAATTTTTTACCAAAAATAGAAATGGAAAGAATTATGTGGGACGCCCGAAATAGAAAATGGGAAGAAATAAGTGGGACAGAGGTAGTAAATATTAAAATAAAGGTAGGATGGGAGGCTAATTTATTTAATACCTTAGTGAAGGTAATTAATAGGGTAATAATTAAATCTCTCTTTAAATAAGCTTCCAACCAAACATATCTTTAACTAATGTTAACCCCTCTAATCTCTCTTAATACCCCCAACAAACGGGGTGCAGGGTTTCTTAACGTACGTACAAAATTCATAATCGAATCATGGGCTTTCATTATTGGGCCTTAGTGGCCCATATCATATAGTATATCAACGGCCCATAAATGGGGAATCTGTAATTTAAGAACAACGACAATGTTCTTTAAGGCCGAACCTTTTGGCAAGAAGCTAGTTTAGTAATTACCCACAACGAAAATAGCAAATAACCAAATGCTATTAGACCAATAAAGTTATTATTATTCCTTAGTCGGATTTTAGGAATTGTTCGAGGGTGGGCCGTAAATTCATGTAAACCGATCGCCAGCCCGCCTCGGTTGGATGCGAGGAATCCCAGAAGAAATACGCCGTAGGGTCGCCGCACAAATCGTACATTTTGTTCCCACTACTATCGTCAACGCCGCCGCAATAATATCCATTTTTGCCCACGCAGCAAGGCTTCAAAGGAGCCTCAAACCTCAAATTCCCTGAGATTCACGAGTTTCAATTCAACACAAAACAAAAAAAAGAATCTACTACGAAGGGAAGTGATACTTGAGTAACCTCGTACCTTGACTGTTGCCATTTTGCTGCAACACTTCAGTGAAGGATGTGTAGAGGTCGAGGATAAAAAAGGAAGAGCTTTCTGTTTCGTTGTTCAGCTTTGCGATGGCTTGCTGAAGGAGAAGGTTGTGGTAGTTGACGAGCGAGTTTTGGGTTGCGTTGCACTGTTGGTACGAGGTTGTCTCTGTCATCCTAGGCAAGCACCCCAACGGCTGAAGGGAAGTGACGACTATCTTCTTCGAACCAAGTTCGTGGATCTTTTTCAGGTCGAGGGATAGCTGGTTAATCACTTTAGGGATGAATTTCTCCAAACCCTATCGTGTAGTAATAAATAAATAAACAAGAATAATATAATGGATCATCATCTTATAATTTCTTTACTCAGGATATGTATTGCACATTGCAGCGCGAAATCAGAGCAGCTTATCAGCTAATTAGGTAAAGGTATTATGGGCAAGATTTTCAATTTCTTGAGCATGCACGAGCAAAGCAGCTTTGGCGTTTTCCCATGATTAGGGTCAAATCAGTCGGCATTTTATTATCACGAATAAATCATTTAAAGAAAAAGACATAGTAAGCAGCATTCATTGTAATTTATATCTATCTAGCTATCTACTAACTTCCCACCAAGAATATGTCAGAATCCAACGATGAAAACCTAAATGATGTCTTTTTTTGCCTAAACTTCTGAATCCCAATACCTCACCCGCTGCGTAATTAAATCTCACTCTTTAATTGCCCTAACTGCTACCGACCCAACGATTTTTAGTTATTCTTATTATTGAATAACAATTGAAGAGTGATTATTTATTACCTGAATGGAGCCAGTTCTGGAGAGATAAGCACCATAATCATTCCCAGCAAGGCAAACGAGGACCACAGATGACTGCACATCTCTTGTGGTGTAGTAATAATGATTATCATTATTATTACCGTAGTCGTCTTTGCTAACGAGGTTCTCCAAGAAACCTATTTGTGTGCTCATATTGGGCAAAATGAACCCCAAAGTGTCGAACACACCGCTCCCTCCGTAAGCAAAGTTGAGACCATTTGCTATCTTTTTCTTCCCTGCCAATTCCCTCCATTCGTACGCTATTGGAGATTTTAGTCCCATTGATCTTGCTGTAATTAATTAATTGATTAATACGTTACACCCACATCAACAAGAATAATAATATATAATGAATTACTACAATGCATGTAATGGAACGGATAATATGTAGTAGGAAAATACATTTGAATATTATTTTGTATATATTTATGACTCGTTCGACCCGAAATAAATGAGGGACGACGACGTGTTTGAAATGGCTTTGGGAAAATAAAGGATGCATACTTCAAGATCTTTATTTTTTTGTGGCGAACTATTTAAGATAAGGCATGACGAAATCCGAAATAAATTAAAGAATCGTAGATATTTCTAAGGGAAAACATGGAATCCTCCAGAGTAAATGAATTCGATTGAACAATATACTTAATAATGAAAAGGACATGTGATGTGAAAAATAAAAATCGTGGCTTTTTTAGAGGAAGTGACACTGACCAAAAGATGATAGAGCTTATAGAACTCAATCACTCTTCTAACATTAAAATATTCTGTAAGAAAAGTATATACAGAGAGGTACTTGGTGGGAGAACATATGCATGGAAAGAGAGAAAGGAAGAAAGAAAAGCAACGCACATCTTTCTTACATAGTGCATCTGCATGTGCAGACTACCACTCCAATTAAAGATACGAACTCAAAAACATCAAAAGAGAAGGCAAAAGAATAAAAGTTGCCTTAATGATGAGGCAACTAAACGAGCCAATAGCCATCAATACATTATTATTGTTACCCCCATAACGTCATTTAGAATAATTAATTAATTACGGTAAAATCCGGGAAAGAAAAATTTAATTACCGAAGTAGTCGGTGAGAACTCGGCCGTCCGAAAACCGGCCGGCCGGTTTTCCGGGGAAAGTAGAGCCGTACGGTTCTTTCCAAGAGTTGCCTAACGATTTCCTTATGTTCCCTGTGTCGACGTACGAATCTCCAAATACAAATAGCTTCGTCGGAGCTATTCGATCGCCGCCGCCGTTCAGCTTCTCACGGCGGTTGACGGAGGAGGCATCTACGGAATACCGTGGAAGTTTTAATTGAACGATGAATAAGAAAAAGGTAAGAACAATCGAGTGAGAGGAGAGTAAATACTATTTATTACCTGATGTGAGGAGGAATAAGCAGAAGACGAAGAAGCACGAGAAACAGAGGAATAGATTGGAGGGAGACATTTTGACTGGAGAAGAGAACTGTAATTAAGTGAAAGATATCAAATGATAATATAGGGGATGCATATATATAATATATTTATAAGGCTTTTCGGAGAATGATTGTTACGTTAAACTAAATATTATATATTAGTTGTATTGCTTATGTGGACGGGTAAGTGGGAACGGCGTTAATACAGTTTGAAATGTTGACGGGCATCATCATCGTCAGAATTTGTGAGGAAATAACCTAAACTTTAATAATTACTTTCTTCAATTGTATTATTCGAGCTGTCGTATCTTATGGGGAGATTTCGTTTTCCCCAAAATATGAATTTTTTTTTTCCATTTTATTTTGTGTTTTACGTTCATATTTGTGTCGATCTTAGTTTTCGTTTCCAATTTTTGGAAAACGAAAAACTCTTCGCGAGTTGTCTTTCTCTATGGTGGGCGCGATGTTGAGATCTAACCATTACGATTCAATTGTTTGTTAGCCATTTTATACAATTTTACTTATTCATATAGATTGTTTTTTATTTGTTTTAGGTATTCCACACAAGTTTAGTCGGTCATTCTGATACGACCATGATTTTCAGCGAGACAAATTCTCTGTATAATCCTCCACATAAATACTATATCAAGAGAGTCTTAATATAATAAAATGGACTCAGGTTTCCTGTCCCACTATTTTGTGCAACTTTTTAAAAACATCATTAAACCTTGTGCCGATTAGTGTTAAAACACCCGTAAATAACATTATATTATAAATACTATTTTACCAAATGCTAAAACACAAAAAAATAATTATATAACACCTATAATTATGATAGAGAAAAATATATGATACATTGAAGAAAATGTAAATTATATTGATTTTTTTTTTTGTGTTTTAGCATTTGGTAAAATATTTATGATATAATGTCATTTACGGGTGATTTAACACTAATCGGCGCAATGTTTAATGATGTTTTTGAAAAGTGGCACAAAAAATGGCACAAAAAAGTGGGACAGAAAATCTGGATCCTAATAAAAATCACACCTATAGTATCGCCTATTAATTGAGCACTAGATTTTCTTTTTTCTTTTTTTTTTTGTTTTATTTCTTAAAATAGGAACTGGACATTAGTTGCTTGCAAACATGTTCCATAAAATGGGCTTCCTTTTCAATGAGCCCAACATCAATTCGTTTTAGCCCACTGAATTGGCCCACTTTACGTCAACAGCATAAATCAATCTCCTTTTTTCGAACTCGAGCTAAAGTAACATTGCAGCATAATCATCATAAGACAAAACAAATGAAAACATAATAAATAAAGATGTCTAACTGTACAGGCCACGCAAGAAACAGACAGAGAAACCCACATAGTTAATTCATCCTAATCGATATCGTGATCAATAGAAGAAAAGTTCACAAGAAAATAGAATATAAAGAAAGAAGAAGAACATTATACATTCTATCATTCCATTATCTAATGCTTGTTGAGAGGCGTAATCTTGATGACTAGACCAGGGAACACGTCATCATGGTCATGAATATGTGGATTTTCCTCGATGATGTAAGGATCGCCGCACTTATCGCTTATGGTGTGAAGTGTTTCTCCTTCTCTTACAACATATATCTCATCACACGCTCTTTCACCGTTTGTAGTAATCTTTGATTCTGCTGCAATTTCGTCCCTAAAATCTCCTCCACCGCCGCATTCACATAAGCTCAAAACCAGCACCAAAGCCATCGTCAAAGCTGCGCAACACATAACACCCTCGGCTATCAGTGCCTGCAATGGGCGCCGCCTGTTGACTGAGGACAACATTCTTCCTTGCCCTTTCCCTGTAATAACTTCCGATGAGAATGAATTATGGGTCTTCTTTGTAAATAAAGGGTTATGTTAAACAGCTATATATGGTGGCATGCAAATCTTGGTTGGCATGTATTTATACACACAACCCTATCTAAAAAATTTAAACTTGCGACGACTGGGCATTTTCTGTAGCTGAATAAGTTGAAGAAAATTTGAAGTTGTGTATCAATGGGGTTGGTAACTGTCAACAACTTTGAAGGCTGAGAGACCTCAAGTTCATCAAATAGAAGCGTATAAGCAATTCAATGACACACACACTAGGCTAGGATATAGGATTCGTGAGGACGACGACTCCAATGACTATATGTACTAATATTAATGATCATTTTGTTGAAATTAATCTTGATACAATCAAGGAAATACATAACTTCAAAACAAAAGTAGGATCTGCACATTTGAGAAGAAATTTACTTTCATAGTTATTAGTTAGGTTAACTACTTCTATCCTTATCGCCTTCATCGTGAAACGTTCAATTAGCGAAAAATACAATAATGGAGTCTCAGTCTCAGTCAGTCAGTCCGTAGCTCTATTATTATTCGTCAAATGACTTACTGCAAATCATTGTTGCAATAATTCATGGAGGGGGTAACTAAAGTAGTTATTGCAACTAACGCGTAATAAATCGTCACGGTCTCGGTCAAGAGTTGTCGTCCACTAAGCATATTTTATAATTTTCTTGGCAAGTTTATGAGAATTAGACTTGATCTTTTGATCCTTCAAAAGCTTCTCGTCCTTTATATGAACTCTTTCTTTGCGCGCGTATATTAGTTAAATCTCAATATTATTCTTGATAATAAGCAATAGCCGACAATGTTAGATGTAATAAGGATAGTGATTTGTAAGAGTCTTTGATCGATTTAATGTATTCCTAGCAAAAGTCAAGTGACATGATGATGATGATGCCATATTCCACGCCACACCAATAGTTATATATTGCTTAATCTCGAAACAATTGACTCGTTCGTTCCATGTATTTGATACTCGTTTTGCACCATGTGATAATTTCCCAATTTCAATCTTTTAAATTATTCGCCGTTACCCATAATTGACCTACCAATAAAAACTAAAAACACATTCGAGAAGAAAAGATGAGGAAAAAGGTGAACTAAAAGCAGCGTTACAGCGAAGCCAACCACGGACAAGAATCAAAGGCTATGTTTAAAAAGTATAATTTATGAAAACTTAATCATACCCATAAGACCATAACCGAATCACTACTATTCACGTTTAATTATAAATACAACCATTCTCCATAGCACACGCGTCCCTTAAAACCTAGAAAACACAAACAAAATACAAACTTTTTTCCCGTGAATTAAAAGCAGAGAACTATTGGGAAGGAAAGGAAAGTTCATCCTCTTTCATGGGCCTATTACAGCCTGTTCTCCTCTGTCTGATTAATTAATTATAAAAAACCATTTCATCATCGTTTTTTCCATTACTAAATAAATACTAAAATAACATCGTTGTTCGTATTGTATCTTCTTTCGTCCCCTTTCTGTGATCTTTCCTCCACACAACTATAATAATAGCCTCCATCCATTTCCATTTACCCTCCAATCCACAACATAAGATAGGTTCATTTCATTTTCCTCCCCACGTTAATTAATACCAAAAACAGAAATTATTCAGCTTGAAATTTTATTTCAATTCTATTATAATCAAGGAAAGATTTCTAACACCAATCAATCATCGCCCATCATGGCCGATCAAGAACATGGGCTCGAATCTCCCGACCAGGCCCACCGCCTATGCGTCAACGGCTGCGGATTCTCCGGCGACCCCTCCACCCAAAACATGTGCCCGAAATGCTACAGAGACCTCAAACACGGCGGGCGCCTGGACGTGGAGCCGACTCGCCGGCCCTCGCCGACGGCCTCGGCGGCTCCTCAGTGCGACGACGGGCTGCTGCCCGTTGCCTCGCCACGCATAAGCTCTGCCACGGTGTACAGGGCACAGCAGGCGAATGGGTCTCCGCCGGCGGCGACGACGGGGAGGTGCGCCGCCTGCCGGAAAAGGATTGGGCTGACGGGGTTTAGATGCCGGTGTGGGACGACGTTCTGTGGGTCCCACAGATACCCTGAGAGACACGGATGCTCTTTCGATTACAAGGCTTTGGGGAGGGAAGCTATTGCGGCGGAGAACCCAATCGTCAAGGCGGAGAAGCTTCATTACAAGATATGACCGCCGATCGGCGAATCCTGGCCGTTGATTTGGTTTCGTGTCGTCGATGTCTTTCTATTTCTAGAGGATGGCGGCGGCGACGAGGGTGGCGGTGGATATGTATAATATTTAATTTCGAGTATTTCCTTCTTTTTTTTCCATTTGTTTTAGTTATTTTCTTTTATTTTGAAGTTGGTCTCTATTTTCAGTTTGCCGTGTTATCTCTTTAATTTGAACTTGATTTCATCCGCACCCTGGCCAAAGAAATAGATAAAAATCGCAATTAATCATATACTCGCATTTATATAATAAGACAAACTTATTTATCCGATTAAACAAATGCATCACATGGATACTAAAGAGTTTGTTTATATTAAAGATAAGATAGCCACTTTCTCTTTAGGGACCATCATCAGTCTCATCTATACGTCGGTTGTGATGTCATATTTACGCGTACATAAGAGATTGATGTCTTCTTGCCGTAAACTCTAATCTCTTCTCTTCACATAGTCTTATATCTTTGTGTTGTACATGAACAATATCGAAGAAATTCGAGGAAAGCGACGACTACTTGTTTGATAAATAGATGCACGAGTCGGGTTCTGATCTCTGATCGATTATTAAATATATTTATGTAACAATTAAATATTTTTTTATTTACTTCTTGCGTTTATGAGGAATGGTTGGTTTTTTGTACTTGAGCCCAATAAACATTTAATTCGATGGTTAGCTTACTTAATGGGCTGAAACCTCTTAAATCTTAATAATCGAATGCCATTATCAGCTTATACGAGCATAAATATCAATAATATGGAGCATTAAATTATCTTTTTAAAGGGATATATTCCAAAGTTTAATACAACCGAGTAAATGAAGATAAAATCAGGAACTAAAACGTTGACCGTAGCTGTAATTCCAAAAAGTAGCGACGCTATGTGATGATGATCATTTGAAGACAAACAAAGAGGAAAAGAGAAGAAATAACATTCTTTGTGTATAGAATAATAAATCACTATTTATCGTTTATCCAAAATTCATACATATCGGATTTATTTTACTGTTATAGACACACATATACACACAGATGTCGCTTGCACACAATCATAAGAAAAACCGTGACGCACTATGCTTGCCCACAAAGACTTCCAAATATGAACCCAACGTTATCTGTCACACCCATTCATCAGAAAATAAGCAATAAATGAAAAGAATATCCGAATCTGATTGATATAATATATAGTGGATCTGTACATTATTATGCATGTTCCATAATAGCCGCAACAATAATCACCCACTAAAACGTCCCACATACCCACGTTAATGACTATATGATTTCCATTCACAGAATCACATGTACAATACATATTTAACTTGCCGCCTGTCTATATATATTATATATTCTTAAAACGTATCATAGTCTCATTAAATTAACAACGCAATGGCTCCTAAACTATTGTTAGGCTGCGTTCTACTAATCTCTGCCTTACATATGTTTTCAGCCACCGCCTACGTCCGCCCGCCGCCGCGTAGGTCACTCTCGCGTATGTTGTCGGCGAAACTCGATGAGATCGACCCAACTTCTCCTCAGCAGGTAATAACTTACCCTCTACTCCATGAGTTAGGCAATCAACCGTTGATTGAAAATATATTCATTTCTTATTAGTTTTTTTTATTATTATTATCATCGAAGGTCCACATATCTCTGAGCGGCGAAGACCACATGAGAATCTCATGGATCACCTCGGCGGACCAAACGCCAGCCGTCGTATACTACGGCACGTCGCCAGGCGGGCCCTACGTTTCGTCGGCGGAAGGAACTGCCAATTCTTACAGCTACGTAATGTACAAATCCGGCGAAATTCACGACGTCGTCATCGGACCGTTGAGCCCAAGCACGACCTATTATTACCGATGTGGTGGACTCAACGCCTCCCAAGAACTCAGCCTCCGTACACCTCCTTCGCTGCTCCCCATCAAATTCGCCGTCGCCGGTACGATCCTTGCAACCTATAAGATTATACCGTGCTGCTTATTCCACTCTTATTACATGGGTTTTATTAATTAATTCTTAACGAAACTATTTGCAGGCGATCTTGGTCAAACAGAGTGGACCAAGTCAACCCTCGAACACATCGAACGGTCAAACTACGACGTCCTTCTGCTCCCCGGCGACTTGTCCTACGCCGACGCATACCAGCCATTTTGGGACACCTTCGGCGAACTTGTCCATCCCTTATCAAGCGCGCGGCCGTGGATGGTGACCCAAGGAAACCACGAGGTCGAAAAGATACTAGCGATCCACCCTAAGAGCTTCACCTCTTACAACGCAAGGTGGGCCATGCCCCACGCCGAGAGTGGGTCGCCGTCGAACCTTTTCTACTCCTTCGAATTATCTGCAGGCGTCCACGTCATCATGCTGGGTTCTTACACGGACTTCGAGGAAGGTTCCGACCAGTACGATTGGCTGGTCAGCGATCTGAAGGGGGTCGATCGGAGGAAGACGCCATGGCTGATCGCTTTGCTCCACGCGCCTTGGTATAATACGAACGAGGCTCACCAAGGGGAGCATGAGTGCGCCGGGATGAAGAAGGCCATGGAGGATCTGCTGTATGAAGCTCGCGTCGACGTGGTTTTTGCAGGCCATGTTCATGCCTACGAACGCTTCGTAAGATTTTAATCATCCATGATTTCCTCAAGTTATTATTACAAGCGATGGTTGTCGATGTATATGTTTGCCATGCCATGTGTGTATATGTAATATAACTTCTGCGCACGCAGGTTAGGGTTTATAAGGAGCAGAGCAACGAATGTGGGCCGATGCACATAACCATCGGCGACGGTGGTAATAGAGAAGGGCTTGCTAAGAGGTTTAAGGATCCAAAGCCTGAGATATCGGCTTTCAGGGAGCCAAGCTTCGGACATGGTCAACTCTTGATTGTGAATTCAACGCATGCTGAGTGGACGTGGCATAGGAACGATGATGACGTGTCAGTCGCCGCCGATTCTATATGGTTGAAAAGCCTTGCCACCGTTTCTGATTGCCATGCATGAAATTATCTCTTTTACTGCGTTCATTTGTGTAGAAATTTGGGCCTAACCAACAACCAACCGTGGTGTAATAATTTGGCAAAACTCTATTGCTGCGTTTGGTTATAAGGTCTGTGTAGAGGCCCATTATAAATTTATTTTAGTAAGCTCAGTATAGTTTATATTGCCACTTTCACCTAGTTTAGTTATATGGAGCTTAGCGGGCTTCTGAATTAATTATGGGCCGATAAAGATAAAACAAACACAATATTATCCGTTATTATTTATATTATATGGCTTAATCTTGGGTAGCAGACCGGCCATATGAGCCCCTTATATACAGAAGTAGACAAAATATATTAATGTTATGTATTGAAAATTATTACGATATTAGTATATTTTATTTTGTGAGGAAAGGGGGTGCATGCAATGTACTAATGTTAATGTAGGAGTCCTCACGTGTAGGATTAAATGCAGATTGCATCATTTGGGTTGCAGGGATGTGTTATTATGAGAAATGATTAGAGTATTTTACGTCCACCTTTAATTTTCAAATGAAGTCATTGCATTAATTGGAATAAAATGAAAATAGAGAAAGACAGAGTGAGGGGCTATAGGAAGTAGTATCATTATTCGGATTTTTTTTTTTACAGAAAGAATCTCATTAAAACGGGGCCAATTATAACTCTTTCTTGCTGCAGAGGTAATTATATAGATATAGCATCCCTCCCATTTATTTCATTTCGAGCTACTGAAGCCATAATTTATGTCAGAGAATAATCAAGTATATCAATTAATTCATGCGTGCGTCACGGATTTCTTCTTATTCTTATAGCAATGGGTTTTAAAACCTAAGAAAGACAGGAAACGTGACATACTATCACGAAGATTATTCAAAAAAAATGTAGTTAGAAAATATGTAATCGTGTTAAGATATATGGGCGAATCGCACATCTGAAAAAAAATAAGAAATCGAACAATGTTAATTTTCCTAAAACTGAAAAATATACTGTAATAAATGGAGGGGGGCTGCATTGGTTCGGACCAATCCTAACTCATCATTGCGTATCTTCGGAGACGGCCGAAGTATATTGCAAAATACCAAAACTACCCTTGAACCTCACGATAAATCGCCATAGCCCATCATCATTCACATGACGCCAATATCCCCCCCTTATTAAAGAAGCTCATCATTATAATCATATCATAGTTAAAAAAAAATGGACGAAAACATTAGAAATCCTTCCCATAGAATCCTTTTCCATGCTTACGCACGCATGATTATTGTGGGAAAAAAAAAAGATGGGTCCCACTCTCCTCCCCCTTGCATTCTCTCTATATATATGACCTTCTATGACTCCTTATTGCACACATCTACAAACAAAAGCAGCAGTTCCATTTGTCTATATAGCTTCTGCAATATCTCTCTTCTTCGTAGCCAAGAATTCTTTCGAAAAGGTTAATGCCAACCTCTCTTTTACCCACTCTCATACAAGCAAACTGTTTGTTATTTACACCAACAAAAGTTAGGCTGAAAAAGCCTCTTTTTTTTTGTGGGTTACTTTTGTCTTTTGGTGGCTAACGAACTCATTGTTTAACCTCATGTAATGAGACAGAAAACCAATGACCTCAAAACATTCTTATACGTGTATGTGCATTAGCCGTGCATGTCTTGGCTTGTTCCGAGAAGGAATGTTCTCTTGGGCAATCTTGCCTTTTTGTGTTTTGTTTCATCTCCAAAATCACTCTCCACTTTTGTTCGTTCTTTCTGTTTACACATATGGAGAAAAAAACAGCTTGCTTTTTTAAAAAAAAAAGGTTATCCTTTTGTCTATGAGGGACAGATGCATACAAAAGCAAGAATCCGTTTCTAATTGCGTGCAGACTGTGACTACCATTTATTCATTCGCTCGCTCCCTTTTCTCTAACATTCAATTAATATATACCTTCGGTTTTCCTTTTTTAATTACAGAAATGGAAAAGCTGAACACAAAGCTGTATCTGGAGAACTGCTACATTATTCGAGAGAACGAAAGGCTTAAGAAGAAGGCAGCAATTTTGAACCAAGAAAACCAGGCGCTGCTCATCGAGCTCCAGCAGAAGCTCGCCGACGCGGCGGCCGCCGGCATTCCCACCTCCGGCGCCACCCTCCAGGGGGACGGCGGCGCCACCACCTCCACCGCTACGAGCAAGACCTCCAAGAAGGCCAAGAAGTGATGCAGATGATGATATGATCGATCAATGGCTGCTGTTCTTAGTGGAATAATAATATTTAATACTTCGATATTCTAAAAATTATCGCTTTTGTTAATGCCGATGAAATGGAAGATTTTCTGCCTATTGTAATATCATCTTCTAAAAAATATAATCAATATTATCAAATTGCGTCGTTCTTTGGTAGTATTATCGTATTATGACTTGCGTTATTGCGTATACAGGGTTTTAACGGAAATATAATCCAATGATGAATAGTTAGTACATTTAAAATGTACGACGATAAATGGCTTGTCAAAGAGATCTTTGCGTAGGAAAAAGCGTCGTCATCAGGTGTCATCCCTAAACGAACAAAGTCAACATGGTTAGGACATAGGATATTGAGGTTATGACTAACTTTGGAATACGTACATATATATATATATATATATAAAGCTTGTTTTGTATATGACATGGGTTACAGGTTGACCAAAGAAACAAAAAGAATATCGGATTAGACGTAATTGTCATTTCCCTCAGAATTTGCCAAACAAAGTCTCTGATAAAATCAAATCTGCATGAGTAGTTTCAGATTCTTGAATCCATTAAATGACATAAATGTCTATTGTGCCGCTAGACTAAAAACACGACGTACTACGTACACATTCTTCTTGAAATAATTTTAACGTTAAAAAACTGCCATAGTATTATTATATCCTATATTACTTGTACTTGAGTGACATTGCATCAGCATATCTTTGGTCATCAAAAACAGTATCCTGAACATCATTTCACAACTCTTCAAGAACTTACACACAAAGGGATAATTGACAAAAACAAAAGGAAGAAAAAAAAAAAGCAAAGAAAATGTTTCTCTTCGCTTCACAGAAGAGATCATTTATTTATATGTCTTGCTGTTGCTGGTTCGTTTTCTACTACAACTACAATTACTACTACTCCTACTACTACTACTCACCTGTTATAGCCAGCTACAATATCCTTCCCAAGAAAAGCAGACATTCGTGTCGATATTAAACAAATGCGGGCTCGTGAGGGGGAAAAGGGCGTACAAGAAACCCAGCATTCCGACTAAAAACGCCACGAATACCAAACCTGAGAATCCATCGACAACATTTCATCCATATAAGTTGATGTAAAATGTAAACGTGACTAAGGTATGCAATAATTAGAGGATCTTATGAAGCATGACGTCCACTATGTAGATGTTATATTCAAGGCGAGAAACAGAAGCAGTCAGTCACGAGACACGTGAGAGATATATTTTCATACCAGATTTTGGGGAGAATATCACGGGCAAGCCCCAAAAGTTGCAGAAAAGATGAGCAATAAGTGGAGCAACTAGATTCCCTGCATAGAAACCAGTCACATAATTTATCGGTGAGCTTAAGTAAATGAAAAAAAATGGAAAAAGTTGGAGTTTATATAAATCTATTATTTGGAAGATCGCCCACCCGTGCGAAGAAGAAGAAAAGTCGCATATGCTCCAAAGATGAGGGTGTACGCAAGCTGGAATCCTGATGAACAGAAGAAAGCAATTCACCAAGAAAGAAAGCAACTTCACTTCGAGACTAAGGGCATAGATTCTCAAATTCTAAAGTTTAACTTCCGAAGTATCATCCAGGAAAAATATATACTCTTAATTTTAATGCTGACAAGTCATATGACGCGTAGGAAGCGGAAGATAATATACCTACAACTGAACAAGCTCTCAGAAAGCTGCTGTTTTGATGGCCAAAATACTCCAACAAGTGGTTCAAATGAGCTGCACAAACGCATATTACGCTTCAATCTTAAATAGCCATAAGCGTACTGCTAATGCCATACATGTACCGCAACGTCAGTCTAAGGTTATACACATTGACCATTACCTAGACTGAAAAAAATGGGGCAGACATATATGACATTATAGGTGCTGAATCCTGAAGATAACAGCAGTGGAACCATGCAAGCTCTGAATACCAATTCTTCGGTGACCGGTGCCTATTCATAACAAGGAAACATCAGAGCTTTATAAATGGTTGGAAAGTGTACTGAGAAAATGATATTATAAATGTAAAATTCAAGGCCTTACCACAAGATAGTTACGCCAGGTTTGCACATTGGACGCTGTCGACATAATTGCATTGATGAACTTGAGAATAACGGCCTTTACATGGACAAGCGATACATATCCACGGACGTTTTCATCCCTTTCTTGGAGGATTGACAAAAGCCTCAAGGTAAAGGATCCAGTGTACATCAAGGAAGTCAGTGAAAGAGGAAAGACCAATGATTGCCACTGTCAATAAGAAAAGTGCATTTAGCAATCAGTCACCCTTTTTCATCTGCATGTTAAAAAAAACGAACATAAATAGACAACTATCTACATCCAAATATATGGCCTTCACTAGTCCAAATACAGTATTCAAACGAGCTACTTACGAGATGATGCGATCGATCTGATTCCATAAACCCCAAAAAGAACTGATGGATCGCCTTCTTGTATCTAGTAAGATATTGAAAAACAGGATGAGAGAAGTAGATTCCAAAAGATCTCCATAACCTGGTAATGCCAAATAACAAAACAAACAGAGTGTAAACCGGCTTCTAACTGAAGGCTAGTACTGCAAGTCAGCATTTCTGTGTAATATAACTAAAAATGAATTTGACTAATGTACAAAGACCAGCAAATGGCGTCCCACGAGAAATTTCGTTGCATCAAATATGGGAAACAAGTGAAGCAACAGCATCCATGGTTAATAGACAAGAATTGAAAATGTCGAACAGTATTACATAAGTCATGTGAATCGTAGGCCATAAATGGACAAAAAAGGTTTCTGAGGGTTTATAAACTGGATAATCCCATTAATGAGGTTGATGTTGTAAGCATAATCCTTGAGCACGAGTGCATATTTGGGATTTTCAAAACCTCTATGGTCGAAGAAGGTTTAGCCAAGTCAGGTATATCAATAAATGGCATAACACTTCCGTATCAGTCAGCAGCATACCGCTGCGGGCAGAAACAATGCACAGCCAGTAAAACAAATGAAAGGAAACCAAAGTTCGTTCAATTAACTATAAGAAAACGTTTTAAATCCTAAAGACACCTTTTTTTCGGGAAAAAAGAAACGCAATAAGTGGACTTACGGGGAGCACAAGCGAGCAAACGATCACCGAAAGGATAGAAGACAGTGCGGCGCATATGAACCTACGGATCACGAACGATCTGTACGAGCTCGCCTGTGGTAATCGGAGAATCATCGTCGGAAAGTAGAGAACTGCGACATAGAAAATCGATAGTGATGTGCAAGTCAACACGGCCATCCACTTTTCGAGGCTTAAGCCTCCGCCGTCATGCTGCTCCATCGGCGTCGTATACGGTGCTGAAGTGTATCTACGGTACGGAATTCAAATCCGACCAAAGGGTTTAAGATAGTGTTGAATGTTGACTTAGAACTAAGAACCCGCCTGGCATGGGTTGGGTTGTCAGTTAAATCACAAGGCATTCATAATGGGCTGAGGCCCAACTTAAATTAGGGTTTTTTCGTATAAGCCCATTTATACCATCATCGTCGGAAATTTCATACGGTACGTTTCAGTTCGGCTCGTTTCAATTCTTTTTTGCCCACTCTGGAATGTAAGGACACGTTATTATTCATTCCCTCCTAGTGAAATGGCATTTGCAACATTTAAGTCGTTAATTCATAATGTGATTTTCTACTTTGTTCGAAAACAAAATATCTCCTTTTTTTTCTTTTAAATGAATGATTCCATCCAAGTTTAGATCAAGTCCACATCTTTCGTTTCATGATTTTTATTTCCTCGCATGCAAGTTGCAGCAGTCCGATAGCGAAGCGAGTATTTCTCCTTAATTTCGTTTTTTGACGAATCGTGATATTTTAATATTTTTTTATTAATTAACGTTTGTGCTATATCATTTTTTCCTACCCCATTGGCCTAGAAGCACTAAAGAAGATAACACTATATTCTCAAATCAACACAAACCTCACGATCCTACAAAAAGATCTTTGGGAATTAATGATTTCAGACAAGTCTTTCTCTCAAACATATTTATTAAAGAGTAGATACTAGTTTTCTTTACCATTACGTACCAAAGCCAAGGTGGGCTTGCTTGGCTAGTAGAATAAGAAGACCACACAACTAAGATACGTACATTCGTCTCTTACCATACAAAAGAAACATGCTTTTACGGTGACGTGTAAACTGAGATTCCCATTCGTTTCCATTTCTTCTCTTTCCCACACAAATTAAAAGTGAAGCTGCTTCATTCACCCAATCTTCATTTCACATCTTCAAGACCCAAAAGAATAAACGTATATTCTATATCTTCCTTCTTATTACCGACGAGTGAATCTGATTCCCAAAAAAAAAAAAATCACGATGAATGTCAAAGAAATCACAGCAGAAAACCCGCCGACGACCCAACAACCATCAGCTGTCGACGGAGGTTCACACGAGGAAACTAACACAAAGTCGCCGTCTTTATCGCCGCCGACAGAAGCGGGCGGCGTCGACGGCGCAGTAATGACATCGCGCGTACAACATCGTACCAAGAACGAAGACGCGAGTGGTAATAACAAGGACGATAATCGAGCAGTGGAAGTCGAGGAGAAAGAGAACGGAAGAGAGAGGCTGAAGAGGCATAGGATCGAAGTGGCGGGTCGGGTTTGGATACCCGAGATTTGGGGCAAGGAAGATCTGCTCAAGGATTTGATTGACTGTTCTGCGTTTGATGCTTCGCTGGTGAACAGCAGTATCGTGTCGGCTAGAGCCGCTTTGGTCCAACAAGGACGACGAAGGTGCAGCGTGCGAAATGGCTGTTGATTTTCATATATTATTTCGTCCATTTCTCTATTTTATATTTTTATCATAACAAAAATAGATTTTATGTTGTTGATTGCGAACTAAGGTGGTTTGAGGGTTTATTCTTATGCTGGCTGTATTCCCATTCTCTTGGCTACCCATTATGAAATTACAGATTTTGATCTCTACTAACTTCTTGAAGCTACGCTACGCTTGCTTGAGTTTTCTTTCATTGATTATTTTCCTTTTTACTTTTGTGATGTCCTTATATTTGCAATGAGGACGTCGACGCATAATTGTCACCCACATATAATAATCTGAAGCCCAATAGCAATAAATAAATAGGGCCAATCAAGGAAAGACGAATAAGCCCACGACCGTGCCTAGCTTTTAACATCTTAATAATCTAAGCATCTCCTTTTATTGCACATGCCAATATCTCTATCTCTACGTGCACAAAGTCGAATACGTTTGAAACTCGAAACCGCCCACCAAACGAAGCACCTAAAGCACACACTGAAGAAGAACCCACTACAAACAAGGGCGGCTCATCGTAAATGGGCCAGACAAAATTAAATATTGTATGTAAACTTTTTTGTGTCAAATTAGCACAAATTAAATATCATAAATGGTCACATAGGATAATTGAAATAGAGTTTGGGTAGTTTATAAACAGATGAGACGCCAGTAAATTTTAGGATGTAAGTTATCTATTAAGAGGCACCTCTCCTCCTAAGTGGGCCGAGCCCAATAAGGCCCAACAAAAATTAAAACACAAACATCCTACGTACTTTGTACCGGTTTGAAACCGAAAACTGTAATATCTAAAATTTATGACTGGTGAAGTTAAAAACATAATAGAAAGTTGTTTTCTTTTAGTGGAACTTTCAAAACAATATCAACGGATCTACTCTAAAGAACCTTTTTTTATTGCATTTTTGTTGGTAGCCCCTTATAAAAGAATTAGGCCCAAGCACAACCATAATAGCGAGGTTCTCAACCACTATAAAGTTTCCACAAAATTGTGTGGCCCTGTGCAAAAGATCATGTTGCACGTAGTATAATAATTTGCAAAACCTCTTAATGCGTAAGCAACGATAATATGATTCGTCAACATAATCGCATAACCAATATACACCTACGAAAACAATTACAATTTTAGTATAATTTAGTATGTCAACTAGAGTGTTTTGTCCCATGGTTGGGATTAGTGCCTAATCCCATGACTATCATTGTACGACATATTTACATAGCGCATGAAAATCTAATATCATGGTTGTGAAACCGAAAAAAAAATAATAATAATTAACTTGAGTGCTTTGCAAATACAATTTCATTAAATGTATTACTTCTTCAAATAAATCTTGACCATTAATATCTAAACCTTCTCATGTACCGATAAATTTTTTAATTTAAATGTTCTTATATGAAAAAAAATATTGATGTCGGGACTTGGGTGCTTTGTTTTACTTTACATCCCTTTCTAACAAAATATTTTAATTATCTCGGAATTTCGGAGCGTAAAGCTAAAGCCATTGATTCACTTGTTTTACCAAAAAGCATGTCCTAATACTAACTATAAAAATCACCCCAAACAAAACTAGACATTTTGTTAAATAGGATTAGTTTTGTGTGAAATTAAAAAAAGGGAGTGCAGGGTTTTTAATTTAAAAAAAGGAATTAGGTGTTTAAAAAAATAGAAGTGTTTGATTATCATTTTGATCCACTTGAGTGAAATTTCATGTCGAAATGAGGTGTTGATCGATGGGTTCGTGATTATTAAACATATTAACCCTAAATCTGAGTGAATTTTGGTGTTTCCGAGCCTGAAATCAACTTTTCGAACAGAAATCGGTTTATTCGAGTTTTTATTCGAGTTATTCCACCTCGGATTGAGTTACTCGAATAAAATTCTGATAGAAAAATAGTATTATTCGAGTGAAAAAAAATCGAATACTAAAATCGAATGATTAATTTTATTCAAGTTTTTTTACTCGAATATGTTACTCGAATTAAAAAATAATTATTCGAATTATTCGAATTTTTTTTACTCGAAAAAAGCCAATTTAAGTTGGGAATTTTGATAACTTTCGATCCGCCCATGTTGTTTAATAAAAATAGGTCCCTTCTGTCTAAATAACCCAAACAAAACTCCAATCCTCACTCGCCACTCTCACCTTCCTAGACACACAATCAGCCTTTTCACTATAGCTCAAAATCAAAATGGCCATCACTAGCATCTTTCTCTTAGCCACCCTCCTCGCGGCGGCGATCCTCCTAGCCACCGCCACAATCACCACCGTCACCGTGATCACCGTCGACGACGACGATTCCACCCGCGTATGCCAGAGCCAAATCCATGGGAGGCGCTTCCGCGCTTGCCAGAACTACTTCCAGTTCCAACAGGGCAGCAGCATCAGAAGGAGGACAGCGTACGAGGAAGATGAGATGATCGCCATGGTGTCGGAAGTTGCCAACCCAGGCCGGCAAGAGCAGCAGTACTTGACCGATTGCTGCGATACGATTCGCCAGGTGAAGGAGCAGTGCCAGTGATGGCCGTAAAGCAGGCCGTGAGGAGCGCTCAGCACCAGCAGCCCGGCGGCAGCTTTGAAGGTCGGCATCAGATGCAGCAAGTTTATCAGAAGGCGACGAATCTTCCTTGCGAGTGCAATCTCAGGGTTAAGCAGTGCGAAATTAGGGCGATCTTCGTGTAATGAATCTGTGCGTAAGTAAGAATGTGAAATAATAAGGGGCTTTCTGTCTGTGCGTCGTGTGAGTCGGGCGCTTTTTGTTTCTTGTAATAAAGGTGGTGTATGTAATGTACGCATTCGCCAGCTTTTTTTGAAATCCATTAATGCTCAAGTAAAACCTTGGATTCTCCGTCAGTCAACGACTTTCTGACAGCATTTGTAAATGAGTCAGAGCTTCGTCGAAGGAATAATGTAGTCAGAGATGGAGAAAAAGGTTCCGAACTTTGAAGGTTGTTGATTTTGTGTAGGGAAAGAGAGCAATTAATCGGGGAGGCAGAATCGCTGATAACGCATGCGATTTGAGTTTGGGATTTTTTTCTTTTTTTCAGTTTTGGTTTTAAGTGGTCGTGGCAATCTTTTGTTCCTTCGTCTTGCGCTATGGCTGTTGACTACATCATAAGAAGGTTCATTACAATACAAGAAGATTGTTCGGACAAGTTTCCGATTTGCTGGCAAACTGAAAGCCATATATATATAACCGTTTGTTTAGTAGCTTCATCAAAACAAAGAACGAGGACGAAAGAATTTGAAAGAAAGAAGAAGAAAAAATGGTGCTTTTCACCAAGAACAGCCCCTTGACGACCTCTTGCAGCTCACCGCTCATCTTCTCCATAAAATCCACAGCAACGACGGGCGAATCTAATCGTAGAAGGATTAACGTTTCCAACAGAAGACCAAGAACGCCCTTTTCTGCTCTTGAAGCTCGGGTCTCTCTCTTGCTCGCCCTTGCATCTCAAACTTCATCTCTCTCAAGTCGTGGTACGAGGTTTTTTTTAGCTATTTATTACCATAAAACTCTGTGTGCTCGTGCTCTAACCTCTTCATTTATCACGGTATAAACTCTGTTCAATCTGCAGCGTTGTTGGAATTGGCTGGGGAGACCGCTAAATATGTGCTTCCCAGTGATAGGTTTGGAAGCAGGAATCTTGAGGAAGCACTAATGTCCGGTACTTACCTACTTGATCAAAGATCTTTATTTTTTTTTTGTTTGATTTTCTGTCGTCGAATTGACAGAGAAAGTGTTGCTTCTTGATTGTAAACTGAAGTTCCCAATCTTGAGAGCGTTGAATTCAAAGTACTGAGTAGGTACGACAAGTACGAGATAAGAGAAGTCGAGGTACTTACTATACTCCGAGTTATTTCACATGTACAGATGATCCTCAATCATATGACTGTGCTGTGTTTCTTGCTTTCTTTCTCTCCATTAAGAACAGCCTTACTTTGTTGCTGAGACGACGATGCCTGGGAAATACGGATTCGACTTTGCGGGCTCGTCTCGATCCTTCAACGTCTTAGCTGAGTACTTGTTCGGTAAGGTAAAAAGAATCCCGTAACGAGTCAGATGGTTTTTCCTTCTTTTGGCCAATAATTCCAAGCCTTCGACTCTGCCCAGAATACGAAAGCAGAGCAAATGGAGATGACAACGCCAGTTTTTACACGCAGAGAGAAATCAGACAGCGAGAAGATGGATATGACCACCCCAGTCATAACCCGAAAGGTTGAAATCCTTTCCAATATTTTGTCGTCGGTTTGATAAATTCTTCAAAGATAGATTAGATTTGATCATCTTGGCCTTGTAACTGATGCAAATCCCATCCTAGACTGAAAGTCAAGATAAATGGAAAATGTCCTTTGTGATGCCTGCGAAGTACGGCTCCAACCTGCCATTACCAAAGGATTCGTCCGTGACCGTCACACAAGTACCCAAGAAGATCGTCGCAGTTGCTGCATTTTCGGGTTTTTTTACTGCGTTTGATCATCGGTTTGTTTCGTGGATGATATAAATGGACGTTGAAAATGAAGGCAAGTTAATTTCAGGGTTCGTTTCGGACGAAGAAGTTGAGCGAAGAGAATCATCGCTGAGGAAGTTGTTAGAATTCGACAGGCAATTTCGGGTTAAAGCAGGCGCATCTGTGGAAGTGGCTCAGGTAATCTATTTCTGGGATTAGTAAGCATTTGATTCATTCAAGGACGCTTTTTAGGTACATTCCATTGTCGTTTTTGACGGTCTTTTCTTGATTCTATCACGTGCAGTATAATCCTCCGTTCACGCTTCCGTTCAGCCGTCGGAACGAAATTTCTTTAGAAGTTGAGAGGAGGGAACTGTAACTCTGTTCAACGATGTAGAGCTTCAGTTTTTGTTTCATATAATGCTTTATAAGGTTTGTATGATGTTCGTATGCAAACTATACCAACATTTTATCAAATAATTGATGGGCAGTTCATGTATTTTGACTTGGGAAGAAGTTATTGCCATATGACCTAAGTAAGAATCTCATGCATCAGAACACCTTAATAATGGTCTCTTACAACATCAGTCAAATTGAAAATCCAATCTTGCGAATGATAAACCTCAGCAATTGCTATCTGGGAAAAATGGTCTGCCAAGCTCGAGGTGAAGCCATTCAATTTTTTCAGTTCAAAGAAGAAGCATAATCATCAACTGTTGATGGCTGAAGATCGAAAAATGAAAACGAGGGACTTTGTAAGAAGAAAGAATAACATTAGTAGGATTTAATGATCGTCTTCGACGTCGCCGATATTTTCAATGCCCAAGTTAAACAACGCTCTGAAGTTTACTGTAATAGCTGTCTTATTTCAGACCACACATTCGTTTACAACACAAACCTCATACAATCAGAGAAAATCGGAACATTTGTTGTTTCACCATCCTGAAATCAATCTATTTCGTCGGCGACCCATGGCCGGAACGTTGAGCTTCACCCCATCACCGATTCTCAGGTCAGTTTCATCGTCGAGCCACAGGTCAGCAACTATTAAGAGGGCACCTTCTTTCACGGTGAAGTCACAATCGTCGTCTTCGTCGTCAACCTCAAAAGTTTCCGACACGCCTTCGAACCCTATATCGGCCCCACCCAACTTCAAGGCGCCAAAACCCAAGCCGTTCGGTGTTCGACCCGATAAGATACTCGACATCATCGGAGCTTCCCTTGCCTTGCTCTTTCGACTTGGGACTGGCGCACTTGTTTCTGGGTATTTATTTTTTACTGCATTTGTTTCTTCTTTTTCGGACATCATCAGTGTTTGCTGCATTTGTTTTTGCTTCAGATATTCTGCTAGTCTTGTACCTGAGAAAGAGATTCCGTCGGGCCAATATGCGCTAAAATTTGCTGGTAAATAGCATATATTATGATCTTTTGTACAAATGTTTCCTTTCTATATCGTCAATCAAACCATTATCCCAAACGCTCTGCAAAGTGAAAGAAATTGAAAGATAAATCCTTTTTGTCTAAACCAAGGTTATAAGGTGAAAGAGACTTCAAAACTTGGCCCTAGGCCTGAGAAGCCAATTGAGATTTATGAGTTTGAAAGGTACTACTTCGATGTAGTTTGTTTAGTTTACTCTTACGAGCCATTCTACACTTCGAAGGCATATGTTTTTATATTCATTCGTGACTACTTGAACGAAGACTAAATGCGTAATTTTTTGCTCTTCGTGTCGATTGGGGTGGAACTCGTGGGAATCTCCTTCAGCTGCCCCTTCTGTAGAAAGGTGTGAGGACAACTGCACATATTGCTACTTGCTTGCCTGAAATTACAACAGTTTATTGGTTGATGTCCTTAACAGGTTAGAGAAATAGTTGCTGTTTTGGATCTCGACGTCTTGTATTATCCATGTCCAAGAAACGGGCCAAACTTCCGTCCCAAGGTCGGGCAAATGGGAGGAAAACAGCAGTTCCCTTACATGGTTAGAATCATCATACACGGTTAAAAATGCAGATAGTTGGTAAAATATTCTCTAATTCTGTAATGATCTCTCGCCATATCCTTCAGGTAGATCCCAACACTGGAGTTTCTATGTACGAATCGGATGAAATAATAAAGTATCTGGTCAGCAAATACGGTATACATATCTATATAAATTCTTCCATCGAGGTTATAGTTAGTTGCATTCTGCAGACACTTTTATTACATACCGAGGATGACCGTGTTGTTAAATTGCAGGAGACGGTAGAGTCCCGATTCTACTTTCTCTCGGTCTATTAACTGTAAGCATAGCAAGACAATTCTCAAACATTCGCTTTCTTGCACAAGTATAAGATATTTACCAATTTTTTGCCAAACCCTGCATTTTTATTTTTTTGCTTTGGTAGACTCTTACGGAGGGATTCGCCATGATCGGTCGAATGGGCAAGGTATCATTCTCGATTCAGATCCAAATTTATCTAGTAAATCAAGAATGAGAATGAAATTCGTTCTTTGCTCAAATTCTCGGCAGGGCTCATCGTACACTCCATCAAAGCTACCTCCTAAGCCTCTTGAGATATGGGCTTACGAGGTTAGAAATCGTTTCACTACGACAAACATCTTACGAACGCAGATTGGGACGTAAAACACGCTTGCGTTTTTTCTTCAGGCTTCGCCGTTCTGTAAAGTCGTGCGCGAAGTACTTGTCGAGTTGGAACTGCCTCACATACTTCACAGGTGAAAGTCGATTTCCTGAACTACCTCACTCAAAACATTCCGTAGATGTAAGGTGAAAGAAATTTACGACCCAATTTATAACTCGAAAGGAACCAATACGGCGTTTTTGCAGTTGTGCACGCGGCAGCCCTAAGCGCCAAGTAATCTTCGAGAGAGTTGGACACTTCCAGGCAAGTATTTCCTCAGACCGTTTTTAAGGATGTTTTTTTTTTTCTTTTTTTTTTTTTGGTCGGATGTAATCGTACCATGATTTCATACGACGTTTATTGTTTCAAAAAAAAAAAAAAAACAGGCGCCGTACTTAGAAGATCCGAACACGGGCGTCGAAATGTTCGAGAGCGCCGAAATCATCAACTATCTGAAAGCCACTTACGCCCTCAACTAATTATAGATATGTTTCGTATTGGCTGTTTTAAGATTTTGTAACGAAGGTACGAAAGAAAAAAGAAAAGCATCTTACGGAAAGAAGATCAATATGATTACGTATTTGTGACGCACCTCATGACTGATATTTGACTGTGAAAGCTCACCAGCATATAATGTGGATCTATATGCAGTCTATTATTATATATGCGATTAATTTTAATCATTGTGCTGACTCATTAGTCAAATGCAAATTGGATAGACACTGCGAGGACAAAGACAGCCACTTAAAAATAAAAAAACCAAGTTCTTCAACGCATGATATCATAAAAGGTCCCCAAGAAAATGGCGTGTAGTAGAAAGGACTATCCTAGATGGGACCCATCGCAACTTGCTGTATATCAGACACCGTTTTGTTGTATATAAAAAGATCAATAAATCCCACCATAGTTTCTTGTTTTCAGAGGTCGAAGAAGAAGCAAAGCAGGTCATTCATGGCTGGTGGCCGTATGCTCACTCCCTTCGGTTTTACTACAGCTCTGCTGCTGCTAGTTGCTGCGTCCCATGGTTTCCTCACACAACGTATGATTCTTACACACTTTTAACTCAGTTCAATCAACCCTTTTGTTCTTTGTCCGTAACAATAATAATAATGAAACTGTGTTATTGCAGAGGCTGGAGACTACAAACCTCTACAGTTCAGTTACTCAGGCGACAAAGGGCCGGAAAAGTGGGCAAGCCTCAATCCCAACTTCTCCACGTGTGCAACTGGGAAGCTTCAGTCGCCGATCAACGTTATTACAGGCCGAGCCGTAACGAACAAGAATCTAAAGCCCTTGGTCAGAAGATACAATCCAGTCAACGTCACCTTATCCGACCTTCGATACACCGTCGCGGTAACTAGCATAGGCGTCACACCACCGTATTCATCATCTACTTTGTTGAAAACACTGATATATAGATCTGTATCGTTCTTCCTTTTTTGTACAGATAAACTATCCAGAAAATACGGGAGCCATTGCTTTCGAGGGGAAACGGTACAATCTCAAGCAAATGCACTGGCATTCGCCGTCGGAGCACAGAATCGACGGCAAAAGGTATTTACATTACGGCCAATCTTAATTCTTTCTCGAAAGATATTCTTCATTTACGACCAAGATCGGACCTTTTTCATATGGGCACATTAGATATGATGCCGAGCTTCACATGGTGCACATTTCGGACGATTCCAAGCTGGTAGTAGTTGCGACCCTTTTCGAATACGGAAGCCCCGACCCAGTTCTTGGACAGGTTTTTGCCTGAGAATCAAACTATTGTTATGTTCGAATATTTTCCATGGAATAGAGAAAATGATCGAAAGCTTATTTATAACTTGGTTACAGATTGAGAGCAAGCTGAGCGAGCTGGCGTACGAGGCCAAGGTTAGGGATTCGAATCCGATTTCGATAGGGATCTTTCATCCCAAAGAGCTGAGGACTACTTCGAACAAGTATTATAGGTATTTGGGATCTTCTAGCATACCTCCATGCGTGGAGGGGCTCACCTACCTTGTCCTTGCCGAGGTAATAATAATGAAACACCAAAAAAAAGAAGAAAAATTTATCTTTTTTCTGTTTCTATTTTGATGGTAAGAAGAGTTTTTACGGGGACTATTTGTGCGCAGGCGAGGCCGATATCGAGGGAACAAGTGCAGGCACTCAAGGCTCCTTTGGACATTGGATGCAAGTACAATGCCAGGCCTTGCCAGCCAATCAACGAGCGACGCGTGGAGGTGTTCGTTTGTGATTTTAGAGGTGTGATTTTAGAGTTAATATTACTATGAACGGCGTTGTACAAATAATATCGTGTTCTAGGATTACTACATTACTACTTGTTTGACAAAAAATACTACTAGTAGCAACGGTAACAAATTCAGTAAAAGCCCATGAGAATCTTTCTTTAGTTATACAGGCAGCAACGAATCATGCAAGTCAAGTTTCATTTCAGCATAATAATTTCCAACTTTAAAGAAACTATGTATCTTGTTGCGTGTAACTCGGAAAATGAATTATATATTTACAAAGTCATATCAAAGTGTGAAAACTAACAAGGAAAAAGAAATAACCGTCAAAACATGCAAGCGATGTTAACTTTCACCAAAAACTGCAACGACGACAGACAAGAAACGTGCCAACCTCCAACACGCAAAACGATTCCTTCTCAAGTTGGTGGGACCCAATCTAATTGAGCGTCCTCGCCGGTCAACGACGAACACGACCGCCGGCCCGACGCAAAACGCTTCATCCCACCCAAACCTGGCGGCGGTTCAGCCGCCGCTTCTCCACCATCTGTCCTCCTCACACTCGTACTCCTCCGCCGCCACGGATCGGCCTTTTCCTCCTCCCCAGCGACTTTCTTGCTCCGCGATCTACGCACCTTTTTACCTCCGCCGTCGCGGTGGCCCTTCTTTGATCGGAACATGTTCAAAACCTTGGAACAGAGCCCAATTTTCCTCCCCTTCAACGTTATTATCCGTTCGCCGTCGTCAGCCTTGGCTGAATTCGACCTCCTCCGACACCGCTTTGACCTGACACGACCCATACAGGAAACCTTAGGCGACCCCGGTTCGGCCGGCTGGACAGTCGACTTTCCGGCCGAATGCGAGCCGCGCTTCGGAAACAGCCTTACGCTGGCCGCCGGCCTGCCGCCGCACGCCCTTCGCTTGGAGTCAACGAAAGTGGCCTTCTGCGTCTTGGGCAGACCGAGGACGATCGACGTTTTGGATTTAAAAGTAACGGAGAGACGCTGAGAATTCGAGCTAGAACTTTGATTAACGGTGGGGTTCGTAGAGTTCGACGACGACAAACCACCGCCTTTAGCCGAGCCTTTCCGCTCGTAGTAGGCGTTTCGCTCGAACCAATCGCACTCGGCATCTTTTGAAAGGCAGTAAGATTCCGGCGGCGCATCGGAGGAGATGCAGTCGCCCGAAACGGTTGATTTCTCGGGCGGTGGGTCGTCACCGGCGAGGGTGGTTTCGCGCGCAATATTACGGTCGCCGCCGCCCATAGCGCAGGCCGTCACCAGGGTTTCAAGATCCACTTGAGGCATCGACGAAATTATGTATTCAGCGAAACAAATGCGATGAGAGGGTTTGCGAGGGAAGCAGAGAGAGATAGATAGAGAGAGAGAGATGAAGCGAGGTGCATCTGTTGGGAAATGAGTTCAATGTGTAATTAGTTAAATATAAGGCCCACTTTTTAAGAAATTTTAAAATCTATGAGGACCTTTCTGAAAATAACAAGAGAAGAGGGGGTTCATTGGGAAATTAAAAGCCTCCAATCCATTCGAAAATCCGACCGTTGGCCCCATATAGCAAGCATACCACCACCACAGTCATCATCACAAACACACGTTGGGAGTATAACGGCTTTCTTCATGTCCTGAGAAAAAAAACAGAGACTTTCAATTTCAAAACTGACTCGAAACTTCTTCTTTCCCAAAAATCCACGGAAGAAGATGGGCTGTGTCTCATCGAAAATGTTCGCCAAGGAGAGGAGGCAAGAAAATCTATGCAGAGGCCACGTTGTCTCCCTCACGTCAACAACGTATGGCCTTCTCAAACTCGACAAAGACAGGGATCATCAAACTCAAGTAACAGAAGAGAAAGTAGCAGAAGAAGTGAAACAGAGCATCGTAGATTGTGTAATAGAACCTAAGAAGAAATCATCTCCTAAACGCGACGAGCCATCAGAGATCATAAACGCCTGGGAGCTTATGGAAGGTCTTGAAGAGGAAGTTACTAATAATGACAACACTTTGCAGACGAAGAAGAGCCAAAGTCCAAAGCCTAGGTTTCTTATCGATCCTAGGAGCCCACTAAAGTTCTTGAAGGCAATGGATTCTCCTAGGAAAGTGAAGAAAGCTTGGGGAAAGGAAAACAAGAATGGAATCAGATCATTGGAGAATACCCCAAAAACTGCATTCAAAGAGAGGAATGCTCTTACAGAGTGTGCAAGGAAGCCATCTCCGAGGTTGTGGGCTTCGATCAGAGGAAGCCCTAACAGCAAAAGATGCGACAGTTCAAGAATTGATTCAGCGCTGTCTAAGGGAAGAAAGAGCTTAGGCCCATTGTTCGATCCTGAACTAGTAGCATCTTTAGAGAAAGAGGTCGACGAAGCAAAAGAGGAAATAAAGAAAATGGTAGTTTCTGCTACAACAAATCTGCCAAAGAACTCTGACCCAATTCTTGAACTCTACAGCAAGAAATGCCCGCCTGGCGGCGAAAATGCAGTGATTCTGTACACCACCACACTGAGGGGCATTCGAAAAACCTTCGAGGAGTGCAACGTTGCAAGGAAGATCATCGAATCTCAGGACATACAGATGTACGAGCGAGACATATCGATCCACTCGGGCTACAAGGAAGAACTGAGGAAGCTAATGGGAAGCAGAGAAGTGAAGGTGCCTCTAGTGTTCGTCAAGGGTAGGCTCATAGGTGGGGCCGAGGAGATGGCGAAGTTGGACGAAGAGGGAAAGCTAGGAATGATCTTCGATGGGATACCTAAGGCGAACGGCTGGTGCAAAGCTTGTGGTGGGATAAGATTTGTCATGTGTGTGGTCTGCAATGGAAGCTGCAAACTCTTGGGACAAGATGGAAGAAAGAGTGTCAAGTGTAATAGCTGCAATGAGAATGGTTTGATTCAATGTCCGAAATGCAGTTAAACTTTTAGGAGCTTTGTTTTGTCTTTCTTGCTTCTTCTTCTTCTCAATCTATGAGGAGAGAGGACAGAGCTTATCATTATTTAGGGCAAGCATAAGGGTTGTATCTTTGTAATGTTTGTTTATTACATTGGCCTGCCCACGGCCAATTTCTGATTTATTGCATTGACCATTCTTCGTGATGTCCAACGTAGTGTAGTTGTTACATACATGACTTCGTAAATAAATGTCCGATCACTTATTGCTTAGAAAGCGACTACTTCACAAAGGAAAGAGGACCAAAATTGAAATCAAGTTTTAAAAAGAAGGCTACATTGAAAACTAATGAAAACTCCAGGGACTGGCTGACTGTAAGAATCGATCACCTTTCCCTGAGCTTTTTGGTGACGGCAAAGACAGCTCCGGCGACGGCGACGACAACGCCGGAGATGATCATTGCAGTCTTGAAACTTTGAAGCTGAGCGTTCTTCTTCTCAAGCTCTTCAAGTCTTTTAGCAGCTCTACACTTCTCCATCTACACCACACATACACACATACAGAGGCTATCAACGCCTTATTATTCCCTTGCGTCGATTTGCTCAACGGAAAGAAAAAGTACGATAATATTATATTTGGGGAAAATGGCGATGATGGGTACCTCTGTTTCCTTTGCGACATCTGATGATATGGGATCAACCTGAAAATCCCTGTTTCTGCTTGGGTTAAGCTCTTTCTCTACGTCAGCTGCTGGAAATGACATGTTTTCTTGGATTCTGATTGTGTTATTACAGACAGTGGAAAGTATAAGACAAGACGAGGAAGATGATGTGCTAATAATAATACATCACTTACTTTGGCGTCGAACTTGGATCAAGAATGCTTGTAGGAGTTATTGAATGCCAAACAGATGTCAGTTATTTTCCAATATTCAGGATCTCAAACTCAACCACTTTTTGTCGTATGCTAATTTAGGCTTCATTATGGGTGGGCTCTGTTCCGCTTATACAAGTGTTTTGGTTCGTTTACATTTGGATCATATTAAATGCCCGAAAAAAAGATTTGAACTTTTCATTACCAAATAATTGCCCTAAAGAAAGCAAATAATATACTACTACTACTAATACTACAAGCTGGAAAGCATAATGAATATAAAAAAGTAGGGACGTTCGCAATCAGTTATTCATCAGCAGTGGTTTCTTCATGCTCCAGGCATTCAAAGACTCGATCTTTACAGTCTCTGTGCCGTTGTTGAATGCAAACAGATGAGCCTTGTTGTTTACTGCTAACGTCGGATAAACCCTAGATGTAATGCATGTCTTCCCTCTTGAGGCAAAGCTCTCCACCACAGAGTGATCGATCTAAAGCAAAAAAACATATAATTATTCAGGCTGATTACACACCCTAAAAAACCTCTTACTAATCACATATATGCATTTCCATTACCAGACTCCTTAGTGAAAGCTTCTTGTCTGACAAATCTACATCCACGAATCCTCCAAAAGATGGTTTGTACGCATCTTTCCCATCCTTCATGTAGGATTTACTGTTCCTCAATGTTGACCTGCCAACGATGATGATATATAAACGATATGAAGACATTGTAATCTTAGTGTATATATATATATTCAGAACTAAGACAAAAGTAGGGAAAAACAAACCTTGAAGCATCTGAGCACATGAGGACAAGGTGTTTGCCATGATCACCATCCTTAAAAACCCTAAAGAAGACAGGCGTGTACTCTTCGAGGTTCTCCGAAGCCAAAGTCACGAGCCCAAACGGTCCCAATCCACCTTCAATGGTCGAACCCTTTTCGCCGCAGAGCTTCTGCGCATCGTATCTGTCCCAACTTGGATCGAACCTCTCAGCATTTTCCAGGCTTTTGAATGAAAAGACCACATCTACATCAGCCTGCAATATATATGTAACTTAAATTTAAAATAATTGGTACTTATGAATAACAGCTTAATCATATGATCATAAGGATTATGAAGCACCTGCGCAGCTGTGATTCCTTTGATTTCGATCGTCTCTCCCTTCTTTAGCTTCCTATCGCTCAACACGACTTCCCCTCTTCTCAGTTTCTCCACTTCTTCGATAGGCCATTGCAGCAGTTGCTTGCCGTTAGGATCAAGCGTAACTGTTCTCGGGATAAGCTAATAACAAAAGCAGAAAAAGCAAAGAATCAAATCAAAACTAAGCTGATAACTAATATATATAGTAACGTAGTTGTTATTGCAGCACATCCTCATGATTATTTATTACCTGAATACCAGCCCATCCCTTTCTTACATCATCCTCAGTAGCATCTGATTCATTAGCCCAACCCCACAAAACCCTCCTCTTCTTGCTCGGGTCGAAGAAAGATTTCGAAGCATAAAAGTTGCCGTAATCCAATCTCAGCCCATTCCACCCGTCGACCATCCCTTCATCGGGGAAATATCTGTCCTTTTCGTAACTCCCAATGGTATAATACTCATACCTCGTCACATCAAGGCTGACCTTCAGCACGTGCTTCACGTTCGGGCCCATCGCAGAAGCATCGAGCCCGAAACCACCACCCTCCGCCGCCACCGGAAAAAAATCCGGGCACTCCCAGTTTCCGGCGCCGGCGACGGAGTGCAGAGGGTGCTTAGCCCTAACCCAGCGCAAGAAATCCCGACTCCTATAGAGGTACGCAATCCCCCTTTTCTTCCTCCTGCTTCCCACCGCCGTCCTCCAGTGGCCGTCGGAGCCCATCCAGGCCGTGGTGGGGTCGCGGAAGGAAGACCCGTTTACCGACGGGTCGCCGGCGACGATTAGCGGGTTGTCGTCGGGTTTTATCCAGCGGGTCAGGTACGGGTCGGATGGGTCGGCGGGCACCGCGTAATTTTGGACCTGGGTATTGTTGGTGGGTTCGATTATGCCCGTGTAGAGTATGACCGGTCGATTTCCGGGAAGTACGGTGGCGGAGCCCGACCAAGTTCCGTACCTATCGAAGGGCTTCGAAGGATAGATCGCCGGCGGCAGCTTTTTCCAGCTGATTAGGTCTTTGGAGACTGAGTGGGCCCACACGATGTTTCCCCAAACTGCGCCTTTTGGGTTGTATTGGTAGAAGAGATGGTAGATTCCGTTGTAGTACATGGGACCTGTCGGAGAACACGCACACGCACACACACACAATGGTAATGGAATAATATTGAAAAAGGGAAAGAAAGGGTCGGTATATTATCCGTACTCACCATTGGGGTCTGATAATGTAAGTTGGCGAAGTGTCATCGAAGTCGAAGATGAGCCAAAAAGAAAAATATAGTAAGTGAGAGATTTGTGATCAGATATGTGCAAGAACATGGACGATATGGTTTGTTGTGTGATCATTAACATGCAATATTAATTAACAATTTTTTTTTTTATTCACAGCTATTTTTAATGTAATATTATACTGATATGAGATTTGAAAAGTATCATATATCGCAATCACGAGCGGCAAAAACTACAATTATACGCAAATATTAATTGATGTTGATTTATCTCTTACCATTAATCCAGTTTCTTTTTGGCTGAAAATGGTAGCCTGTCCTATGAACTTCCCTCACGTTAATGGCGGACGCTGACTGAAACTGCGCGTAGATTTCATGAGAAGCTTCGACTACGCCATTGTTGATTAATAGCGTGAAGGAAGACAACAGTATAATAACAACTGTCGGCAAAACCCTAATAATATAACTTTTCTTTGCAAGTTCCATTGTATCCATCTCGACAGAAGTAGAGAAGAGAGATTTACAATGTAGGTTTTAATGTGAGGAATTGAACAAGATTGTACAGGTATTTATAGGGAAGATCGTAAAATAAATATACATATAATCTGTATACGAATTTTAAATCTGTATTTGTTATGGATATGAAAAGTCCGAAAAATCGGATAATCAGTGGACACGGAGGTTACAAAATTTTCTGTATTTTTGAAAATTATTGAAACAAACGACGAGTTCATAGGATAAGTCATGTACGTGGTCAGCCTTTAATTGGATATGGCACGTACAAATTACAATAACATTTCGATACGCAATAAACGAATATAATCATGGAAATTCAAACAGATCTTTTGTTTTTATTATATTATTTTGGACCTTGGTAATTCGGCTTATATAATTGCAAGTTTTACGGAATTAATATACGTTCTATCGTTATCTATTCACAGTTTGCATTAAAAGACATGGTTTTATGTCAAATTCACACGAATATTTATTACATGCACTCCACACCTGTTTCGGAAATTTGACGTATTTAGAGCATCTACAACGGGTACTTCATTTTTGTGTACGTCTTTACTCCAATGAGACTCTATATCTGACACTAATATTGCGTTGATTAGCAGAGGTATCTAGATGTAGAGTACACACAATTTCAACACAAAAATTGTGTTGTACTTTCTATTTATTTATAATTTATTTAAATAAAAAATATTTAATTATATTTAAATATTGAGTTTCTATAATAATAAAAGTAAAAATAATATTATTCCTATTATTTATTTATATTTTCGTTTTAATTTAATAAAATAATTAAATAATTTGTTAAGTTTATAATTAGTAAATATTAATTATTATAATGTTGACTTTTTAAATTATTATAAGATAAAGTTTAATATAGGAATTGATTTTAGAGTAGAAAATAGAGTTAATGAGAAATTAGTGTAGAAAGTAGAGTTTATGGGTTGGAGTAAAAACACTGTAGCAGCTGTAATATTGTGCAGAATCAACTGTATTTTCATGCTGCGGGTTGGAGATGCTCTTACAAGAAAAATTGATCTCGCACATCACGTAATCACAAACTGATGTCCACCTTTCGCGGACAAGAATGATTCATTACTCAACGATTATCTCTAATAATATAATAACCACTGACTTCGATTAATAATATGTTCTTAAATTCTTGAAGAACATTAGTCTTCAAGTTAACGATAGTATGGGCTAATAATAACCATCAGCTCTCTAGTGGCTGATGGGGAGGCCCCAAAACTCATATGACTAGGAGGTCAGGGGTTCGAACCCTACCTCCCACATGAATTTGGAAAGTCCCCATGAGGATTATTCCTCATGACTTTCGATACGGTATGAGTTTGGACGTATCCATCTGGCCCCGGGGATTAGTCCCACCTCTGGAGTGTATGGCGTAAATAGCTCCCGCCTTGCGAAGTCTGTGTGGCGTACGTACAATCTAAACTGGTCTTTGCATGTATAAGTCCACTTCAAATATTCCACAAGCATGTTTGAAAAAATGTAAAGATCACACACGCACATACATATACACTAAGCAACACAAAAGAACGTTTCTATAAAGGAAAGTCTATGAGACTATGAAGTATATCCTCTCAAGGTAAAGTCGTCATCATCATATGATGACTAGATTATTAGCATGCCCGCCTTGGATTCTTGACATTACAATGTTTGTGTATCTTCCACTAATAGTTGCCTCCCTTCCTAACCTTTAGTAAGATATCTCACAATTAAAAGAAGAATCCATGACAAATGAAAACGATGATAAATTAATGCCGATTCTTGCTAAACAACTTTATTAAATTTTTTTACCCCTTTTCTTGGCTAACAAGGCGTGCGAAATTCAGAGTCCGAATGCGGGAATCGTTTGTTGATGGAGAACAGATGGAAAATGAAGATGTAATAAAGTGGAAACGCACACAAAAAAAAAAAAAAACAGTGCGGTTACCACTGTCCTCCAAACTCTCGAAGGATATACATACGATTGGCAATGGCATGCAAGCTTAGTTAGGTTTGGTCTGTTTAATTCAAGTAACATGGTAAGAACGCATTCATTACAAGCGTTTAAGATCACAAAAAGACAGAAAACGAAAAGCATCGTTGGAACATAGGAAGGAAAAGGATCCAAAACAAAAGCTAGAACTGAAAATATTACAGCCTTCTTCCCCTTCTTCGCCCTTTCTGCGTGTGCTGTCCGTAGGAATTGGCGTAACATCCTCTGCACCACAAAATAATTAACGAAAAAGCAAAAGCATGTTCAAAACCCATGCATCACAATGTAAATGCATCACAATGTTATGAAAAAAAAGGAAAGAATCAGGGCCATAAATAATACCTATACGGCAGGCCAATCTTCATGCCACAACGAGCAAGGGCTCTGAGTGCAGACTGAGAGCCTGGGCCAGGGGTCTTTGTTTTGTTGACGCCGGTCGCACGGAGTTTGATATGCAATGCGTTGATGCCCAATTCCCGTAATATCGAAAAGGATCTTTCAATCCAAGTTACCAATGGGATGTAAGATGATAAGAGACCCAATCAAGAAACGTTACGAACACCTTGCATCACTGAGAAACATCTTGGGCTGCAAGCATGGCTGCGTAGGGAGAAGACTCATCCCTGTCAGCCTTCACCTTCATGCCACCTACGAAATTCAGAAGACTGAAAATTTAACGAAACCATCATCTTAATTTAGCATTTCCCAAAGAACTAGCGTAGAAACAGAAGCTTAAAGTAATCGAAAACTTGATGATTCGGTCCAAGAAAAAGTAAACACTTGACAATGAGCAAGCTCAGCAGAAATATTTTGAGCAAGATGGACAGAACTATTGAGTAGGTGGATGGACTGAAATTTTGTTGGGAGCAATTAAAAATGCATTACATGTAATCCCCCGATATTATACAACAGGCCCCCGTCTCCTCTCCTCAAGTAAAAACATAGAAAAAAAAAAAAACATTAAAAACAGGGCATCAGTTCTCCAAGGTGATAAACATCAATATAGATGGTTTCAGATGGAAATTACCCATTTTCACATGAGATTCATCATGTGCCCGTTATTACCTCAAACAGTAGACTCAGTTCAAACATATTAGGAGAACAACATCTGTGATGCGAACCATGGTTTCGCGTCAGTCACATGCTGCCAAAAAAATTGTAAAGAAAAAACAGCAAAGCATAGGCCACAGATGAAGTGATAGCCAAGCCATCAACTAACAGAAGAGCGCCGCAGTTACAATAAACGTATCATTAAAAGACGCAAAAATGTGAGCAACACCAAACACCAGCTCGCCATCTCTTGTGGCTGGTCCCAGTGTCACGTTCTCCTCCTTAGGCTCTCTAGTCCTTCTCTTCGACTACAATTACAAACAGGTTTTAAGCAGCAGAAAGGGATAATAATTAAAAAAAACTCAAAAATGTCATGATAACTAAAATCTGTTGGTTATAACATCATCGGAATGCAAACATGAAACTCATTATCCATCAGGAAACGATTAATTACCATGACTTCGACAGAGATCGTAAGCAGAGGTGCTGCTGCTGCGAATTCCCCGACCGTATACGGAGGAGATTCGTCGATAGGGTTTTTAACACAATTGGGCCATCATATATGGGCCTTAATAAATGGGCAAACACAAATTGGGCCATCACATATTCAGCTTAACTAAATGGGCACACAAATTGGGCCTTAACGGAATGGGCCACTACAAATTGGGCTTCGTTTATACCTGTTCAGACAATTCAGAAAACGTGGTCACATCTTCCATATCAAAAGATTTTTCATTACAAGAGAAAGTTACCCAGAAAAAAGTAACGAAACAAATATTAGAAGAAAAAAATATCGATCTTCATCGTCTGGTTTATACATTCAGTCAGATAGACAACCTTTGAAAATGTGACTCAAATATAATTTTCAGGATGGGGAAGGAGAATAAGAAGAGCAAGCTTCGAGCTTTGGAAGAAGACTTCGCCAAGCCTCTGCTATAGCAGTGGACAATTGAGCTTGCCCTTTAGCAAATTCATGAAACACAATTCCCATATCTAAAGTCTTCTGTTCTTGGAAACGTGCCATTTCTTCCTTCATTACCTTCACCATAGCCTCGAATCTCCTACCCGCCTCAGCAACTTCGGCTTTTAACTGCATATGATTAAATACCAACAAAATGAGGGGGAAAATATCAGACTAGGAGAAAAATTCGTAGGCGTGGATCCAAACAACCTCCTCGTATTCTCGCTCAGCTTCCCCCAGTTTTTCTGACCGTGTTAACCTTAGCTTGTTCCTTCAAAGAAAACAGAGATGATATCATTAACATATGGTGCACTAGGACAGATAAAAAAGGAAATATATATCAGAGTAATCATGGCCAAGATATCCCTACAGATCTATTTCCTTAAATTTGATTGCCTCCACAAGCTCACACTGATGCTTGAAAGCACTTGCTCGCTCTGTTAGTGTCTCCTGCGTCAGAAAAACAAGGATTGACAACATCAGTTTCCATAAGGAAGGTGTGAATCGTAAAAGTTATGCCATTCGAAGGTGAGGTGACCTTAATAGACTGCACGGCTCGAACATAATCCTTTAGTGGCTCTTCGAAATTCATCAAGAGACGGTGAGCCTAGTTGACGAAAAAAGGATAAGCGTGGCAGCATAAAATCATCTAAAATATTTTATCCAAGAGTTAACCACACCTCTCTCTGCAACTTAATGGATAATATGTCGGACTTAGCCCCGAGCTCCGAAAATGCCTTTCCAAGAGCATCTCCTTCACAATCTCCAAGAAGCTTGGCCGCCTTACCAAAGTCTAGTAGAGACTGTCCCAATTCTGTAACGATTTTGAAGTCCCGCGTCATGAACAACAAATTTACAGGAGCAATAAATAACTGACGAATAAGACGTCGTAAGGAATCATTATTTCTACCCCTGTGTCTCTTCACGAGACGATATGCGTGCTTTTGGGCTTCTGCTAGGTGATCTTCAAGCTGATAAATATAATTCTTCAGCTTTTCATACTCGGGGGTCGACTCCTCAACTGGTTTTTCCTTTCCGAGAACAACATCACTAACTTTAGATTGTACATCCTGGACATCGAATACATAGATCATCAGAAAGCATGTCACTGCAAAGCCTAAAAGCAGGACTTGGAATGAGCTATACCTTGAAAATCTGCATCAAGTCAGAGGGCTTCTTCTTAAAAATACCAGTTTCCTGGAAACGTGCTCTTTCCATAGTCTGTAGTGAAGGCAAAGTGTATACAAAATTCAGTTAAAAGCTAAAGCATTTTTATACCCAGAAGGTTAGCATGCAAGAGGTAAAATGGCAAACGAGTATCAAGTTTTCAAGTATAACACATCTGCAATTCGCCACAACTAATTTAATGACTCATTTAAGATTACCTGTTCATCAGCCTGTAAAAAGATCCGCAAGTCTTCACTTTGTCGGAGCTCATGATGTAAAGCTATTCTATTTAAAAATACATCCAGAGCCTGACGCCTCATCTCAATGAATTCCGCAGTAAATCTAAACTTCTCTGCATTTCAGAGTCCAATACATGCCCGATAAATTTCTAAAATGGAATCAAAAGTCATATAAAAATAATAAGACACCATGTACTGGACAGCAACTATGTGCCGCAACAAGCTTATCAGAGAAATGCATAAGCCATTGCATTCGAGACTCGAAAAGATGCACATAACGTTTTGGATAAACTCAAATAAACTGGAACTGGAGGAATCAAACCATATTATGAATAAGAAGACCACAACATTAGTGCAAATAGTAGAGACTTGCAACAAGTTAGGAAAACTGGTGGAACAATTTGTCATACCTACGGTACTCTTCTCTGGAAGTGGAGGGATGAAAATACCCTTGTAATTTTCAAAAAGGCGATCCCTTAACCAGACAAAATCACTATATCGCCGAATAACAATTTTCTCAGGGCCCTCATATTCAGGTAAATTCGTCTGCGGATCACGGGATGAACAAGATTTTAGATCCATATATGATATGAGCAGAACAATATAATCATGCGATAGAAAATTTCATCAAAGATTTCCTCTCATTTCTTATATTCAGGTGAAAATTTTCCCGTAACACTGTAAGTCGCTAACCAACAATCGAACAATTGGATCTAGGATCCAAAGTACACAGGTATACAAACAAAACACAACATGCAACCAAATTTTTAACTAAATCTAAGAACCAATTTCTTACTAAAAGCATAACATAACACGAAAGTTACCGAATCAATCCCATATACGACGCTACCTTAGTAACAACTTTGTATGATACGTATGCCTGGACTCCACTGCCCATCTTAGCTGGATCCGAAACCGATACCATTAGATACGGAGTTTGTGCCGACTGAGATCGAGGGCTTTGCTGAGGCTGCGCATTCATCTTAATTCCCTAAAGATAAAATTCAGGAACAACTTCGAGCAATTAGACAGTACAAAAATCACAGATTATCGAAGTTGATGCAAACAGTAATCACAGCTCACCGTAGTAGCAGTAGTATTTAAGCTTTTGGGCAGAGACCCTGTCCTCCTCTTCCTTCCCTTTCCCTAATTTCTTCTTTTCATTTATGTCAATATTTATTATTCAGCTATTCAGATGCGCGACTGAAATTTGGGTGAGGCGAAGGGTCTTTTGGGAAATTCACCCTATTATCTCATCTTTTTAAAAAACTCGTGAATAATATGGAGGACGACAGCCATAAAATAGTTAATGCGCAAAGTTGACCTGCCCATCCTTTAGTAACATTATACATCATCAAAAATTGTATATTTACAAAAGTCCAAATGATTCATCTAGCGAATACAGCCAAATCAAGATGATCGGCATGGAATGCATGGCTCCTTATAAAAATATATTATAATATATGGTACGCTTATACAAATTCTCCGCAGTACATTCGCCTAATTCTTAACCATCCTACGATATATACAAGCAATAATATTACACATAATTTAAGAAAAAGAAAAAAGAAGAGATGAATATCCTTTTTTGCCCCCATCTCTCCTTTCGTAAAGCATCCCATCATCTTCTTCATCAATGGTCATAGTTATGTTTGTGACACAGAAAAGCAAACAAAGGCAACGAATCCAAAAACCCCAAAGGTCACGCAAAGCATATCTAATGCCCATTCTGTCCTCACCTTCTTCTCCTTCTTCTCCCTCTTCTTCTCCAAGAACTCGCCGTACTTCTTCTTACACTCCCAAGCCCTGTTTTTCCCTCCTTGCCCACTCTTATTACAGCCCATCAACGCCGCGTGTAAGGTTTCCAAGCTATCCCTTCCGTTCAAGTGCGTTCCATCTATGTCCTCCATCTCCAAGCTCACCTCTTTCAGCACCGTCACGGCGTCGTGGGCCTCGTCTCCGTTTCCGCCGCCGCCGCCGCCGCCGAGGGTGAGCACAACCCCACACTGCACCTCGCCTACTATCACGGCGTACTTCAGCCGTATCTCGCCGGTGAGCCAGTGTCTCTGTACGGACACTGGCTTCTGCGAGGAAAGGTTCATCACTCGACGGCCGTTGGGGTCCACCACGAGCCAGCTCAGCGTCATGTGTTTCTCGAGGTCGTCGACGGCGTTGCTGCCGTCGGTGAGCCTGACGACGTCGGTAGGGATGACGTCTTTTGGGTCCAACATGTCGATTCTGAAGGGGGAGCACTTGAACCAATTCGTCTCCGTTTCTGTTTCTTGGACTTTGCTGAAGATGAGGGTGTCCCCGTAGAAGACGTCGACGGCTGAGATTAGTTCCGGCGGAGGCGGCGGCGGTGGGGATGATGAGGGGAGTGTTGTCGTGGGGATGGTGTTGTAGGCCTGTGAGAAGAACTGGCGTGGTTGGTCGGAGATGAATCGATGAAGGAGAAATGTGGTGGTTGATGGCCACGCAGAGTGGCAGAGGTGGGACCATAGGCGGCGGTGGGCCGATAGACGCCGTAGGGTCTCCGAGCAGCAGGCGGTGGAGGCCAGGGATGGGCCGTCGAGGCGGGGAAGGATGTTGGCTTCTATGATATCGGTGTGGAGCGCCGAGAAGGTGGCTGGAGATTCCGGCGCCGCCGCCGCGGCCTCCGTGGTGGTGGTGGTGGTGATGGTGTGAAATGGCATCTGTCTCTGAGAATTCTTTTCGAGAATCTGAATTGTTTGTGAGGATAGTGATGAATTCTTTTCTGAGAGTATTCTATGCTTGAATTGAATGCGTAGATGGAGAATGATTTTGATTATATATAGCTGCGAATTCTGAATTTACGGAAATGCCCTCCTCTTTGTATCATTTGTATTATTTTAATATATTTAATATGTTTGTCACAATGAAATGTGGTTACCGGCTTTTTAACGCGAACCTTGTCTTAACCTTTTCTCCGAATACTAAATTAAAAGAGTCACTATCATGATTTGGTCTAAAATTGATCATTTAACCCATTAAATCATCTGGAGAGACGTATAAATCGCTATCAAATATTTGGTCAACAATTGATTAATTAACCCATAAGCATCTAGAGAGAGGTAAAGTAGCATCTTGGTGTAGACTACTCTTTGAACTATTTACATTTGTGAATATATGTAGTTCTATTCTATTTCGTCTTTTTACCTGTCTCGCATTTACAACGATAATAATAAAAAAAAAAGTGACGTAATTGTATCGGACTTCCACTTGACTAAAGCCCATATATAAAAATCCGAACTTGGATACCAATCACATATCTAAAGTCAATGAAAATATCATATGCGTCACCATGTCCTTTTCAGCCGTATCTTATATAGTATGAAATAAATTAAAAAAAATGGCGGGTGTAATATCGTACTCACAAAATAAAAAAACTAAATAAACAAGACGGTTAACTCCTCGATCCAAGGCGAGCGCCATTTTTACAAATCACACCAAGGAAAACAAAATCAAAGAAGAAAAAAAAATAGAGAAGAAAATCACCACTTAGATTTCCTTGAAGTACTTTCCCTAGGCTTGAAACCACTCGCCTGAACCAAGCTCGGACTCTCCTCAATGGTGCCAAGTGGGTCCCTCGACGGCCACACTTGTTCCCTTGGTGGGGTCGGACAAAGATACTCTCTTGTCAATGACATCCTCGTACCTGACAAATTGTTATGATCCTTCTTGCGATAATACATTTGTCTCTCTTCGTTGTAGCTTCTCCTCGGAGCATCCTTATCGAGTTTCTCTTGTTGGTTAACATCTTCGAATCCTTCTGATACGCTTCTCTGAAGAGGAAGAAGATTGCCTTTCCGAGAGTTCTTTGACAGAACGATAGAGTGAAGATCGCTGCTCTCTAAAGCATCCTCTTCGATTTCTTGATGGCGGGAGTTAACAATCGATGCCCTTTCTTGATTCTTCTCCTTCTTTGCTCCCAAGAAAACCTCCAATTGCTTCCTCAGCTTTCTAATGGCAGAGTTCTTCTCCTCGTACTGATGATTCTTACCCTCTGAGATCTTCTGCAGTTTATCTCCGATCTCCAACGTTTCCCTTTCATCCCTCTTCAGCTTTTCGACCTCCTCAGCCCTATCTCCATCGCCATTCCTACCAAATTCGTTACACATCTGCTCGGCGACTTCTCTGGCCCTTTTCTCGCTTTCCAAGTCCTTAACAACCTTAACGAAGGCAGACTTTGTCTCGGCCAACTCTTTCCCCAGCTTCTTGTTAAGGCTTTCAAGCCTCCTCCTTAGTTTCCTCTCAACCTCGAGTTCGTTTACGGCAGATGTTATTGCAGTTTCGATGGCTCTTTGCTCTTTGTCCTTCCACGAAGCCTTTTCTTCGGCAAAGAGCTTCATGAGATAGCCAACCTCGTTAGTATTATCGGAGCTTTGTTCTTGAATGAGCTTATTTGTCTGAAGGCGGGCCCGTTCGAGCTCGGCGTGGAGGGCCGAGACGAGGGACATGCTCGACGATGGCTGGTCCACTGGGGCCCATATGCGGTTGATGATCTTCAGAAGCTCCTTCGAAGTGATCAAAGCGTTGCTTATGTCCTTTAGGCGGTTTTTATTACCGATAGCTGACGAACTCGAGATATGGGAATAACGAGACCTTGTCTCAATCTGCAGACAATAATAGAGTTAGAATTTCAAAGATTTTATCCTACAAATCATGTTTCGAAGATCCAAGAATCGTTTAAGCCTTACTTACCTCCATGAAGCTAGCGTTGCTGACAGAATCGCCAGCAACATTTACGCGGGCGGTCCTAAGTTTTTGAGAAATCGAGGGTGCCTTTCGACTATTTCTCCCAGTCCCAGAACGGTCCATTTTCTGTGAACAGATGCATATACAAAAAGTCAAGAATCAAGAAAAAGTTTGCAATTTCATCTATTCTGTGCATCATAAGCTTCAAGAACTAAGGCTGAAATTTATCACGGGCATCTCTTAGCCTTAGCATCAATGAATATGAATTCAAGACAAACCAACCACCATATGACAAGGAAGAAAAAGTGTAAATACAAAGAAAGGGCAGAGCATATTCAGGCAAACCTCAGAAGCACTTGGGCTATGAGAAGGATCGGACAAGTGCGGCGGCAAAGCAACACGGCCATTTATGCCCCACTTAGCACGCACTTTCTCCATCTTAACAGCAGCTTTAGCATCACTCTTATTTGCTTTCTTCGTCATAGAGACCAAACTACTTTCGCTCATGATGTTAGGAGAAGGCATCTCATTCATTTCCCACAGCGTAGCAGCGAGCCTGCGGGCGGATACGGGTCGGGTCGATTTCCCGCCCTGAGATTGCTTCGGAGAATCGACCGCACTCCTCAGCGGAGTCGTTCTCCACTTGGGGACGGGGGTGCACGAACTTGACCTGATGGTCGAACTTCGGTTCTTGCTGCTGACTACGACGGCCTTTTTGTTCAATCTGTAATGGTGAATTCTTGATGATGAAGATGAGGACGATGAGCATCCTCTTTTTCTGATCTTCGTAGGAGCAATAAGCCCATCTATTACCACGCTTCTGCTATGTCCTTGCTTCGGCATTGTGCAAGAATTTTTTCTCGGCACAAGTATTTCCTTTCCTCCTTTATTGTCGATGGACTCGAAAGAAACGGTATTATTCTGGTCAGAATTAACTGGAAAGAAAAGACGCTGTTTTGAGATAATCATCAAAGTAAGCAGACCCTACCAAGCATTCAAGAGATTAGCATGAAGGTGAAACTGAAATCTGTACAAAACTTTTTAATCTTTATGAGAAAAAAAAGACGAGGGATTTCGAGATCTTACAGATTCCAGCTAAGGGTTGGCGGCAAACTTGCCATACTCATCAATCAACAAGCTTTCAGCTACGATCACTATCAATGTTCTTATATAAAAAAAAAAATGAGAGACAGAGAATAAGATGAGAATTAAAATATATCTTGGTCAGCGATGGAACTCAAAGAACAGTCAGTGGGTACGAAGTGGTCAGTTGGTTTCAAGAATCTTTACAGCTAGAAACATGGTAAAAAACAGAGCTTCAAGAAATCTCTCTCCCTTTTCTTTTTCAGTAAAACAGCTCGAAAATGGTGGTAAGAATGATTGGTATGTTGATCTGAGACGATTGTGGAGGAGAAATTAGGAAAGGAAAGTTGTTTAAAGCGAATGCAAGAGAAGAGATCATGTTTTAATTCTTTTTTCAATTTTTAAAAAGCAAAGGTACTTGAGAGGAAGCCTAGAGTATAAGCGGTCGAAGCATAGGGAATAAAAAGGCGTGGGAAAAGGGCGAGATTAGTGGGGCATGTGAGATGAAAACGTGGTTGGTAATGTAATGAGGATTTTAACTTTGTTTTTCGATCTGTACATATCTGATCTGTCCTGAAAGAAAAAGCTGCTTCTTATTATTCCGTTTCTTTCCTTCCCTCTCTTGTTTCTCAAATTTGACCAGGCCACTCATAGTATAAGGAATTCTTTGGATAACGAAATAAAAGAAAAATCAATCTTGCGAGAGAAATCATCACATTCCGACACTAACTATATATTCTTGTGTTTACATAACAGCCCCTGCATAAATGAAAAATTCTATAAATACACCAAACTTTACCTGTAGCCAATAAATCTCTGACCAAGATTCAGGCTTTTGGTGTCTGACGATGATTTTAATAGCTTCCTTTCTAGCTAATCTGAGATGAATGGTTTCTGGGAACAAACAAAAAGGAAACAGAAGAAAAAGCATCATTAGGGACGGAAATTTTCCAAAATTCACTAACAAAAACATACCCAACGATTATCAGGAGGTCAAAAAGCTCAGACAAGTTTGAGAACAGAAGAAAAAAAAAACTTAAATTCCCCAGCTTAGGTTTTTAACCCAACTGAAAAGGACTGAAATCGAAACCCTTTTGTCAACGCAAAGGAAAGAAGTGCGCCGGCTTACGGCTAATCCTCGAGAAGTTGCCTGAGACGGGCCTTGATGTAATCCCTGCGGGCCTTGGTTCGGGCCTGCTGCGGCTCTATATTGACGTAGGAGAGATGTGCCCCAACGCCGATACATCCGCCGCCGACAATCAAACCGCAGAGAGTAACGGCTAGCTGCTTCGGCGTGATGTAAGGGTTATGCCACGGTGCCATTTCTCCGCTACCTGAGAAAAAAGGCACAATCGTATTCAGAACAATGTATATCCATATCCATCAGTGTTCGTTATTACTGTAATTGGGCCGATTGAAGCCATTTTAAAATAATGGGCTCAGGGTAATGGGTTAAGGCCCATCTATGAGTAGTGGGTTGGAGTTATTACCATGCGGTGAATGTCTTTCAGCATGAAACGTGTGTGTGGGTGGCCTAAGGACAAGAACTGGTTAATAAATGGAAGAGGAAATAAAAGAAGACAAAACATCTTATACCACCAACGAAATCTTACGTCGTTTCTCTTCGTATCATAACCAGTGGCGGAGCTACTAGGACCCCATTGAATTTTTTTTAATTAGTAAAATAGTATAAATTTTTAAGTGGGGACTAAAATTGGAAAAATTTACACTATAGTGATCCGATTGAAATTTTTTTAAAAATACAAGGTGTGGGGTCCAATTAAACTGGACCCCACCGATTGATTGCTCTGACTCGGCCACTTGTCATAACCCACCATTTGACTTGAGATGTCTCATCTTATATTCCCATCTGATATATGAGATCTCCCTTTTATTGCCGACACAAGGTTAGGTTTACTAACTATTACTATTATTGCAGACAAGAAGATGGCCAGAGCTTCATCACTTGTATCTTCATTACTCACAAGAAGGTGTAAAGAAGAACCTTACTTTTACGTTTTTACCCATCACTGATTAGTTAGTTAACCACGATTAATAAATTAATATAGGCTTGAAGGCAAAGTGGCTCTAATAACCGGCGGCGCCAGCGGAATCGGAGCGAGCACGGCCAAAATCTTCGCCGAGAACGGAGCCAAAGTAGCAATCGTCGACATCCAAGACGATTTGGGACAATCCCTCGTCGATTCCATCGACCCATCGAAGAAAAACGCCACCTACATACACTGCGACGTCACCGACGAAGAACAGGTAAGAAACGCGGTGGACCAAACCGTCTCGACCTTCGGCAAACTCGACGTCATGTTCAACAACGCCGGAATCCACGACACCCCCGTCGGCGATGACTCCCAGTACGAGAAATCGGTGTTCGAGCGCGTGCTGAGCACCAACGTCGTCGGAGTTTTTTTGGGGATGAAGCACGCCGCCCGCGTGATGGTCCCCATGCGCGCCGGCGCCATAATTTCGACGGCGAGTGCTGCGTCGAGAATATGCGCTGGAAGCACCCACGCCTACACCTGTTCCAAGCACGCCGTGGTTGGGCTCACGGAAAACATGGCGGTCGAGCTCGGGCGACATGGGATTCGGGTCAACTGCTTGTCGCCCGGCGGCGTTCCGACGCCCATGGCGACCAAAATTATGGGCATGGACGAAGAGGGGTGTGCCAATTGGAACTCGGCGCATTCGTGTCTGAAAGGGGCGGCGCTCACCGCCGAGGATATTGCGAATGCGGCTCTTTACTTGGCTAGCGATGAGGCTAAGTTTGTAAGTGGGGCGAATCTTTCTGTCGATGGAGGGTTCTCGATATGCAAATCCTCGGCCGATATTTTCAGTGAGAAATGATTTTGTCCTAATCTCAGTAAGAGCATCAGCAATCCATAGCATAAAAATAAGGCTCAATTCTAAATCAGACCTCTTTAAGGGTTTGATTTCGTATTCAGACCATATTTGATAATTTTTAGGTTAAATGACTTATTTTGCGTGGTATAAAAAGTGGTATAAAAGATATATGAACTGATATAAAATGATCGTTTTGTGTTACAAACTTTCAACATATTGTATGTCGGAACAATGAAGTGGTACTGCAGAAAATCAACTGGTATCATCTGATCATAAATTGGTACCAGATTATGTTTTTGTGTTACAAAATTTCAACATACTGGTATGTCAGAGCAATGAAGTGGTACTGCATAAAATTAGGTCCTTAAAACTAATTTTTTTGCCAAGAGGTCCTGAATCCTAAATGATACTTATGTGGGGGCCTGAAATGAAAATGCCCCTAAAAATGAAGTTAATTTTACACAGAACTACAGTTGCTACAGTGCTTTTGCTCCAACCCATTAACTTTATTTTCAACACTGATATTTACTCCAATCCATCAACTCTATTTGCTAAACTAAAAATAATATTATAGGTTCATATTAACAATTTAATAAAGTTTTCAAATAAAAAAAAAACTAAAATTAAAACTCTAGTTTTGTACTAAAATTGTGCCTAATTTAATAATTTGGCCCAAAAAGTATATAAAGTTAAACATACAAATGAGTGGGCTCTATTCTAATTATCTTCCATATATATCCAATATCGAAGTTTGTCTTTTTACGCACGAAATGGCCAAAGCTTCGCTCGTATCTGCACTCACGCGAAGGTAAGCAAATACTTGCTACTATTGCTAATCAACTCAAACTTTCTCATTACACTCAAATACTAAATCGAATAAATTACACGTAACATCTATAGGCTCGACGGCAAAGTGGCTCTAATAACCGGCGGAGCAAGTGGGATCGGAGCATACACGGCGAAGCTCTTCACTAAACACGGAGCCAAAGTAGCCATCGCCGACATAAACCCAGCCAGCGACGACGACGACGGCCATGCTTCAGTTACTTACATACACTGTGACGTCACCGACGAAGAACACGTGAAGAACGCCGTGGACAAGACGGTCCTAACCTACGGAAAACTCGACATCATGTTCAACAACGCCGGCGTCTGCGACCATCCCAAGCCCAGGATCGTCGACGGCGACGCGTCGGATTTCGAACGCGTCCTAAGCATCAACGTCACCGGCGTTTTCCTGGGCATGAAGCACGCCGCCCGAGTAATGATTCCCAGGCGCAGTGGGTCGATCGTCTCCGCCGCGAGCATAGCTTCGTCCCTAGGAGGATCCGCGCCGCACGGATACACGAGCTCGAAGCACGCCGTCGTGGGCCTGACCAAGAACGTGGCGGCTGAGCTCGGACGGTTTGGGATTAGGGTCAATTGCTTGTCTCCTTACACGGTGGCGACGCCCTTGGCCACCAAGTTCGTGGAGGTCAGCGGCGAGGAGCTCGAGAAAATGACGAATTCTCTCGCTAATCTCAAGGGCACGACTCTCAAGGTTGAAGACGTTGGGATGGCTGCTTTGTATTTGGCTAGCGACGAGTCAAAGTATGTGAGTGGGGTCAATCTCTTCGTTGATGGTGGGATGAGTATTGTTAATCCTGCGTTTGGGCTCTTCGATGATGATAAGGCTTAGTTGCCATTCCAATTAAATTGAATCATTGAATCATTGCTAGCCGTGGTGGTCAATATTGGGTTGCTTTGATTGCAATAATTTCGCCATAGTCAATGATTATATTCTATAATATACTACTTTTATATCTCGATCTACACAATTGGTTATTCGTACATGGCGGCTTTGTACGTGCAGGGCACAAACATTACATTTGAATGCCGTAACTTCTTGACAGCCGCCGCACATTATTAGTCCTTTTCTTTTTCTGGCAATTGGTACTTCAAAATCAGAAGTATTCTATTTATAAACCAACCCTCTCTACCTTTGGTTTGCTCATACTATCTACAAAAAACGGAATTTATACCCCATCAAGTATCATCATCATGGCGAATCTCATCAAAAGGTACTTCAAAAGAATTCTATACTCTAAAAAAGTAAAATCATCTCCTTTCCAATGCTATCTTGAAGGTTCTACAATATTTCGTAGTAAGTTGAATCATTTGAAAACATTAGGCTCGAAGGCAAAGTAGCCCTAATAACCGGGGGATCAAGCGGTATAGGAGAAGCCACGGCAAAGCTCTTCGCCAAACACGGCGCAAAAGTCGCCGTAGCCGACGTCCAGCGAAACAAGCCCGACGACTCGTCCTCCGCGAAAAATACCATCAAGTACATAAAATGCGACGTCACGGACGAAGACCAAGTGAAAAACGCGGTGGACGAAACCGTCTCGGCCTACGGAAAGCTCGACATAATGTTCAACAACGCGGGAATCAGCGACCGCCCCAAACCCCGAATAATTGACAACGAAAAATCGGACTTCGAGCGCGTTCTGAGGACCAACGTCACGGGCGTGTTCTTGGGCATGAAGCACGCGGCTCGAGTCATGGTCCCCCGACGCCAGGGAACCATAATCTCAACCTCGAGCCTCGCTTCAGGTAATATATTCACCTAAATACAAGTCCATAATGCTGAATTATCAATTCACTAAACGCCTAAGCTTGTAGGGGGTGTATCATTTTTTATTTGATATATATTTTCAACATATCATCTCGCGTATAGGCTGGTTTTTTTAAAAAAAAAATTCTAGTCCTAAATGGCTAATTTTCTTAAATGGGGCGGCGGTTGTGAGGATTCGTATTCAAGACATGTTTGGTCCATTAGCTATGATATCATGTTCTATGACCACTCCACCTAAAAGTTTAAGCTAATAGAGAGCCTATAATTTCTTAATTTTATATATTATATTTCCGGCGAACAGTTGTACATGCTCGATTTCTTAATTTTCCGGGTGGGACAGTTTTGCATTTGCGTAAACATTGTTCTTTTTTATCGCAATTTGACAGGTGTGGCGGGAGTTTCGTCGCACGCCTACACTTGTTCGAAGCACGCCGTGGCGGGCTTGACCAAGAATCTGGCGGTTGAGTTGGGTCAGTTTGGGATCAGGGTTAACTGCGTTTCGCCCTACGGTCTGAACACTCCCTTCTCGACAAAGTACATGGGGATCGACGGGGAGGAGCTCGAGAGCATGTTGGAGGCAAAGGCGAATCTCAAGGGTAGGAGGTTCGTCGTCGATGACGTGGCGAACGCCGTCCTCTTTCTGGCGAGCGACGAGGCTAAGTACGTCAGTGGTCAGAATCTCTTCATAGATGGCGGCTTTGGCATCCATAATTCTGCAATTCAGCTCTTTAATTATCCTGATGATCATGAGCAATCTTGAGATTTTATTTGATTTTGCTCATTTGTACTTTGCAATGTTTTTACTTGTGAAACATTCCAAGCTACATATATAAACTTAATAACATACTCTCTTCAAATTCTCTCATTGATTTGATGAACTGACCACTGATATCACCAAAATCAAGAAACGTAAGGCGTTCAGACATTATATACTACATATATAACGAACAACCATCATTATTTGATTTCTCTTACAGTTACAGAGGGTAAAGCTCGGCAATTGAAGATGAAAAAGAAAAACATTATCAGTTCGTCGTCTGAGTGAACATATTGGCCGAGGATTTCATTACTGCGAACCCTCCATCGACGAAAAGATTGACCCCACTGACGAACTTAGCCTCATCGCTGGCCAAGTACAGCGCAGCGTTTGCAACGTCTTCAACGGTGAGCGTCGCCCCTTTCAAGCTCGACTGCGCCGAATTCCAAGCGGCTAATTCCTCCGCGTCCAGGCCGAGAAATTGGGTCGCCGTGGGCGTCGGAATGCCGCCCGGCGACACACAGTTGACCCTAATCCCATGTTGTCCGAGCTCGACCGCCATGTTCTTGGTGAGCCCAACCACCGCGTGCTTCGAACAAGTGTAGGCGTGGCTGCACACGCCGCTTATTCCCGACACGGAACTCGCCGTCGAGATTATGGCGCCGCCGCGCTGGGGGACCATCACGCGGGCGGCGTGCTTCATCCCCAGGAAAACTCCGACGACGTTGGTGTTCATCACGCGCTCGAACGCCGATTTCTCGACCTCCCAGACACGGGGGTTTTGGGCGTCGATGACGGCGGCGTTGTTGAACATTATGTCGAGTTTGCCGAAGGTCGAGACGGTTTCGTCCACCGCGTTTCTTACCTGTTCTTCGTCGGTGACGTCGCAGTGTATGTAGGTGGCGTTTTTCTTCGATGGGTCGATGGAATCGACGAGGGATTGTCCTAAATCGTCTTGGATGTCGACGATTGCTACTTTGGCTCCGTTCTCGGCGAAGATTTTGGCCGTGCTCGCTCCGATTCCGCTGGCGCCGCCGGTTATTAGGGCCACTTTCCCTTCAAGTCTGTATTAAATTATTAATCGTGGTTAACTAACTAATCAATGATGGGTAGTCGTTTACTAGGCAAGAATATATAATGTGTGTACACCTTCTTGCGAGTGATGAAGACATTACAAGCGATGAAGCTATTGCCATTATTTTCTAAATTAATTGTCTGCAACAGTAATAAGCAGCACAAGCCTTTACATGTCGTCCATATGGGAGATATATTTCATATGGGAAGATAAGATGATATGACAGACGACGCAAGCAAGATTGTGTGTTAGTACTTTTTTTTCGTCTTTTTCCCCTTTCTATTTTGCAGTAATTTCCAGCAATTATCCTTGGACAAAAACGTTTCTTACATCACTCACTTGTTTGTACAACTTCGATGGTCTTACGTTGGCCCACCCTCATAAATGGGTCTCAAACCCATTTATCATGGGCCTAGTATCATAAAAGGGCTTCGTTCGGCCCAATACAATAATCCACGGTTGGTTATGGATGGATATGTGCTGAGCTGAATGCAATATATCCACGAAGGCCCGTTATTTGTTCTCAAATCTCAATTCTCATATTTTTATTTACTTATTTTTGCAAGAAGAGTCATGTTGAATTCGAGCTCCATCGTGAAAATAGAGAAATGATATAGTAGAAAAGTGATGGAATGTAGTAATTTATGGATCAGACAGCAATTTATTGGTCATGAACCTTTGGGTTAATGTGGTCTGTATCTTTCGAATGACATGACGTATTTAATATACACACAAAATTAAATATTTTACCCGATGCAATGGACAGACAGAAGCCCAACCATACCAAAAATTCTGAAAAGGAAAGGACTGTCCCATAGGAGAGATGAATAAATATCGTATTTATGATTTATTTACTGATTAAAGAAATGAGATCTACAGTGATGTTAATTAATTTTCATTCAGTTTCTGAGTTCGTGTTTATTTTTCGGAAAATTTAATGTCATCCTTTTAAAGTGTCAGGTCATCATGAATTTGCAAGCCGAGTAGTGAAAGTTATGTGTCATTCAGAAATAATATTGTATATACATATATTATGTAATGATAATAATCTATACAACATAAGTGGTTGTATAGTAACTCTTCTAATTGCATGCGTAGTAACTATTATAATTATTCCATGAATGTCAAATGGAATGGTTTGACTAAGGTGATGATTCCTCTGCACAGGTTGAACGAATGCTCATAATCATAACCGCTAGAAGTCAACGAAATTATTTCTAATCCCTTCCTTTTCAACGGTCATGTTTTTTTTTTTTTTTTTTGATAGAATTGGTACGCAAACGCAGGGAAAATAAAGGGAAAAAAACTTAATCCTTGCTAAGCGATAACAACACATTAATTTCTTGGCACCCAAAGTTGACAAGCCACATTGATTTTCTATTAAAGTGAGAGACATTTAAATCATGACGATCAGAGACGTGTTGAGCACAACTATATCATAATTCTTCATGTTGAATATAACTTCAATTTGCTAAATAATAATAATCTATTCTATTATATAAAGGTTTTAGCATGGATAAAATCTGCCAATTTGGTCTCATTTTATTTACAATTTAGTCCATTTGTTGTAATTCAATTAATTCTTATATTTATCATTTCACTTCTAAATTTTTAGTTTTGTAATTATATTTATACATTAATTTTCATTTTAGATATAGACATTAATTGAAATTAAAATAACATAAATATTTTACGGACACGCGTGGAGTGCGCGAAAATATTATTATTAAATTGAAAACCAATTATTTAACTAACCCTTCTTAAATTGTTACAACCGTATGAAAAACTAAACATCTCAAGATCTCAAATCTCAACTCAACCCTCGCAATAAATCACCATAAATACATATTAAATTGCACCGAGACATTAGACAATCGATTTAAGAAAAAAATACTTCCGCAATAAATAAAATAATCAACCGATGAAGAAAGAAGGTGAACAACAATATTACGCAATCGCCAGATATTTAAATGTTTTTCGAACAACCTTCCTCACCAGAAATTAATAACGATGTAGTTGGATTTGTAAGAAAATTTGGCATCGCTTTACTCGCTCCTCTTCTAAAAATACGTATATACGCCGCAAATACACCGCAAATACGACTGACTCTTATCGTGTACATACGCAATTGAATTGAATGACGACAGCAACACATCATCATCTTCTTCTTCTTCTTACAAGTACAATTTCCACATACTTACCCCCAAAAAATAAAATACTCCATTTTTTGCCCCTCAATTTACACCTCTCTCGTCTTCTACCTTGAATTCAATTCAATTAAATTCGCTATACAATACAACTGCTCTCTCTCTCTCTCTCTACACACCGTCCACCTCTCAACATTAATTTATTAATTACGCTTTTAAAGCTAATCTCATACATATCATCTCTCCCTCCTCCTTGTATATAATGGCCGCCCTAGACCTTCAAAGCCATCTTCTATCTATGTATAATCTCTTCAAATACGTCCATCTCACAAGTAAAAAGTAGTGTTTTCACCTCTACGAAAAACCCTTCTCAGCCTCCCAATTCACAGGTATATATATATTCCTTTTGCTTCGTCACGCATGCATGGTAACACATAATCGTGTTCTTCCCTTTTTTTCTTTCAGATCAACTTTTGTAGCAAAAAGCTAGCCAGCCACGTCAGCACCCATGAGCAGAAGGAACGGACCGAGGCTCGACCTAAAGCTGAACCCCTCACCACCGAGAAGGGTCCCAACGAACACGAGCCATCTCCCCATGGTCGAGCACGACTCTCCGCCGAGCCGATCGTCGTCCACCACCTCGCCGCCGAGCTCGTGCGTCTCGTCGGAGATGAACGTCCAAGACGAGTCGGCGGCGGTCGGCTACTCGTCGAGCCCAGAGGCAACAACCTCCATGATGCTCGCTGGCTGCCCGAGATGCCTTATGTATGTGATGCTGTCCGAGGAAGATCCAAGGTGCCCAAAGTGTAAGAGCACTGTCTTGCTTGATTTTGTCCAAGAAAACATCAACAACAACAACAATAATGGCAGCAGAAGGAAGCAGCCAAAGGGGTCTTAGAGCTTTACCTTTGAAAGACAAAAAAAAAAGAACTATGTACGTTTGAATTTGGTTAATTGTCAGCAAATAGCACTGTTGGTGCTCCATTTCTAGTGTTTCCATGTAGGTGAAGAGAAGAAACAAGGAAAAGAAAAGAGTGGAGCCTTAATGGTGCTACCTTATTATTTCATTTCCCCCCCTTTCTTCAGCTTTTTTTTTTCTTCCAAAATTAATGGGCATGTATGATCTTTTGATGTGTTGCAGATTTTGTACCATGTTTGTAGTGAAAAACCTGAGTTATCTTCTGATCTGACACTAAAACTTTCAAGTTCTAATCAGAAATGTTAGTTGTTGAAAGAAAGTCAGACCACTGAAGTTTTTGCCTTTTCAAACTGTCCAACCATACAATGCCACGACAAGAGCTAGACCAGTCAACATAAATGAAAAGAGAAAAAAAAATAGTTTTAGTAGCAAGAAATAAAACATCATGAAGTTCCTTTCACACGGATTAATAATGATTAATATCCATGGGGTAAACATCAATGTACACAGAGCTAATATTTTGTACTTCCGTGCATGGGTTATGTCTCAGGACCCACTGAGTGTAAATTTGGAGCCTATCTGAAGATATTTAACGGCTAACTTTTTACTTTGTGCCCACAATCATAGAACTCAGCCTATATTCCAAAAATTCGAGCAAACTGCTCTAAACAGCAGTTTTTCTACTGGAAAAACATATCAATCCCTTTAACGATCGTAGGTTGCACAAGGCTAGCGATACTTTCTGATATGTATGTCATTACAGTACCATTGACGTTAACACGTGAAATAACAAGAATTCAGCTAATTTTAAGGGCAACATTAAGAAATAAATGCCTATCCAGTTAGTTCAACGTCGGCATTACAATTTAATAAACAGAATTCAATGAAACGATGCCAACACTACGTACTACTATGCATGTGAAGTTATTATTATTGTTAATAGTTTATTGTGAGGTCAACTTAAAGAGATGTTAGTTATGCACAAGACTACAAAGGGAGATAAGGGTAAGCATGTAAAAGCACGAAGATGGGGTAGTTCAAAAGCATTGAAGAGAAAATAACAATAAGAAATAAAGAAGATAATAGTGAACTAACTATATGAGATTTGAGAAGCCATTATACCCAAATAAATGCATGAGTAATTGAGACGGTTGAGAATAATGAGGGTATTACGTCATGTGATAAATACAAATTAAATACAAAATTAATTTTTTTAATTTATGTTTCTTGCGAGTAATACGTAATCTAATTAAATGCACTCTTCAATACTTTCCTCTTTAGTTCAACATACATGCATATCCCATCCCCCTTTTTCCGTGAACAAGACGAGCCAACCTATTTTCATCTCTTGCTTTAATCTTTGAGATCCATATAATCAATCAATTACATAATTGAAGGGCTTCTGTATTTGACTTTTGGGCATGGTGTAATAATTATAGCATTGCAGCGCTCAATTAAAGAAAGATCTCATGCACAATAACTACGAGATTTCAAAGATCAACGCCATTATTTCTCATGTCCACGAAATGTTATTTTCTGATGTATATATATTTTGGGGATGATGAGCTGGTGAAAGCAGATTGCATTAACTCTCTATTAAAAATCTACTCGAATAGACAAAACCCAATCAAACGGACGCAGGAACAATTACTAGCCCAGTCAACGAAATTAAATAATCTAATTCAAAAATATAGCTATTATTGTTCACCAATAAAATACTTTGGACAAAAAATTCAAAATGCTGACATGAGGATTATTAATGTTACCTTGCAAAGATCGTCAAAACCCAAAACCAAACAGCCATCTTCTTACCCACTTCTCTTTAAATTAAGCACAAAAACAAAATGGTAGCCAAAATCCGATATCATCACCTTTGGAAAAAAAAAAAGTATGACGCAGAGGACAATTTAATTCACCATTTTCCGAATGATCATATCTGCAAATCAATTAAAATATCATCGTTCAAGAAAACTGCATATCCATTATCCAGGAAAAAAGGAAACATTAGTAATTGAAATACTGAGAGAATTACGTAAATCTACACAGCAATTGACCAAACAGAAGCGAAAGCACCTATGAATAGGTGGAGGGAAAACACACGATTAAACGCAATGTAGGATAATCAAACAGATTTTACTACCTTAAACTTCAAATTTGAAAACTTTCGAGGATTGATTATTCATCGAACTTTTCTGAATTAGGAGCTCTTGTGTTTTGCTACTCACCGAAACTGAAACGGCAATGATTGATTATTCATCGAATTTTTCCGAATTATTGTAGTGTAGGATAAAATTACTTATTCCCACCCTGTATTTAATACTATATCATGAAACATCCTTCATTTATTTGAAAGCTTTTTAAAAGCCCTCATTAACTTGACTTTGGTAAAATCGAGTCCCAGTTTTTGTTTATTCTGCAGAAACTAGATACAAGTATAACTCGAATCTAGGTTAAGTTGAAATTGTGATGTTCTCGAAATGTATTTCACTGAGGCAGATTTGTTTAAGAAAAGAAATATATGGAACTAACTTGCAATCAGTAAATTTTTAGTGCTGCAAATGTTATTTCATTATTTTTTTTTATAAAAAAAATAGATGTATCGATTCTTATTTTTCCTCAACCTTAGCGTTCTTCTACCGCAGATTCTCCACTGTTTCTGTTCTTCTTCACCATAATATCCCGATTTTGATCTAATTGATATCTGTTTGAGTCAACAACTCACGCGATGGCTCTTGGCGGAGGATCGAGCGTCGTCGGTAACTTTTTTTTCAGCTTGTTTTTTTTATTGGTAGTTTCACGATCAGTCAGCTAGCTGGTTTGCTGGATCCAGAGCTTGCTGACTATTTCGTTCGAATTTTGATTCTTCGTTAAGATTTTGATGGTGGAATATTTGGGTGGATTTTTTTATTGACTCAATTGTTGACAAATCTCTTGGACTTGAATGGGGTTCTTGAAAAATCGCATTCCTGTTTTTTTTTTCCTGTCTAACTTCAGATTGTGAGGCATTTCGATTTGTTGTGGGTGCTGTAAAATGACTTACGAAAGCCGAAAAATCTGATTATTCTTGAGCTATTTTCTTTCAATTTCTCTGGCAAGGAATTTAGGCTTGGGCTAAAGATGCATGAGCATTATTGATCAAGTTTCATCTTGTGATAATAAAATCATGTGCATTTCTTTTTCGGCTCGCTGCAGTCAAGTTTTATTTCGGTTTTGCTAAACTGAACCTTGGTTTTAGTGAATGTCCGAGTGATGAAATTGACTGAGAATATGATCCTTCTATGTTTTGCCTGCTGCTGGAGATGCGTATATTTTCAAAGAAAAAAAGAAAGAAAGAAAATAAATTTGATCATCTCATGTGTAGTCTGTAGTGGTTTCTCGCAGTTCCCCGAAATTTCAGATTGTTGGAGGAACTTGAACGCGGTGAAAAGGGAATAGGCGATGGTACTGTGAGCTATGGAATGGATGATGGAGATGACATATACATGCGATCATGGACTGGCACCATTATTGGTCCTCATAATGTGAGCATTGAGCGTGTGCCTTTTCACGTTAGCTTTCACATTATATCTTTTCGTGTGCTTATTACGTTGTCCCCGCGGTAGACATATTCTAATAGATATAAACATTTATGTTCTTCCATCTATTTTTGCATGCTACGACTACATCTTACATTCATTTCTATTTCAGAGTGTGCATGAAGGACGCATTTATCAGTTAAAGCTATTCTGCGACAAAGATTATCCAGAGAAGCCACCTGGCGTTCGTTTCCACTCTCGGATCAACATGACTTGCGTGAACCACGAAAGTGGAGTGGTGAGATCGCAATATTTATCGCCTCTTTTTCCTTACATTGCAGGAAATTATACCATTCATCTCTGTTTTTTCTGGGGATTTTCACCTTGGCAATCCTATGGCAACTTAAATTACTCGATGTTACTTTATAATTGATGAAATAATTTTCAGATTCTTGATGTAGATCACAAAAGGTCGCACTCTTGAAACAAGATCGCATTATATTTACACAAACCTTCTTAAAACGTTTGAGATCGCAGTGTATTCGTAGTAGCTTACGATACCCATTGTTTATTTTCTTAGGTGGAACCGAAAAAGTTCGGTCTTTTGGCGAACTGGCAACGCGAGTACACAATGGAGGATATACTGACACAGCTTAAGAAAGAAATGGCAGCTCCACACAACCGTAAGCTCGTTCAGCCTCCTGAAGGAACTTATTTTTAGTTCAAAGTACATGTGTTTTGATTGATGCTACCATGACTCTGTTTATCTGTTTGTGCTTTGGTTTATACATGATGATGTTGTAAAGGGGGGATATGCCTGTCAAGGCACATCTCTGTCAACTGTAATATCTTTTGTGGAATGTGTTGTTGTCAAGGATATGTATGTGTGTTTGATGGGATGGGATTCATATTCTGATGCAAGAACTTTTAGAAACTGTTATAGATGATGAAGCCAAATGTGTAATAGAAGAAGATTTGCGTGCATATCTTTCACCTCTCATGGTGATATCCATTAATATAACTGCATCCCTTTGCACCCTTTAAAAGACGTAGGAACGTTTCAAGAGGAGGGAATAACTGCCCTACGATACATCGCACGCAAAGAACTTACCATACTAAAGAATGATGTGAAAAGATATTAAATCAATTCAATATATATATATATGTATATGTATAATTATAAATATATAATATAATTAGGTCCGAGGAGGCGTCCATGTCAAGAAAACAATACCGCTTCATGCTCTCTCTCTCTCTCTCTCTCTCTCTCTCTCTCTCTCTCTCTCAAGTTTCAATCATCACAGTTTACAGCACTTTTTAAATATACATGCATTCAAACTCACGTTTCATCCAGACTTAAATCCACAAAGTTTTCACGCATGTATCCGTAATCATAAATCCACACACATAACTAACTCTTGCTTCATTTATTGAGATTGGCCCTGAATTCAAGATCTTTGCTTTAAGGAAAAGGTAGATGAATTCTACTCTCAAATATTTTATGTGATGAATTTTATAATATCGAGGCTTCTTCGACTGCGTTGATATGGATTTTTCTTTGTGATTTCTTACAGGTTTAGGAGGTATACTCGTGAAAGATGATCGAAGAACTTGTGACCAGCACTTTAATGTAAGAAAGACACTTCTTTAGCTATCCCTCTCTTTTGCTGTTTTTCCAAGCCCTCTCTGTTTTATGCTCTCTTTTGCTTTATATATTTATTAATTTTTCTTACAATGATCGTATGCATTTATTTCTGGGTTGATCAGATTGGTTCTTGGATATGCATATCCTGCATTGCAGTGCTTCAAGGCTGTCGAGAAAAACAGAGTTGATAGTCATGAACTCAAATTCTGGTGCCAATACTGGTAAAAGATTGATTTCCAAGTTTTTATTTTTACATATGTTAATTGATTACGAGTTTTGAGAATTTGTTCATGTGCATACAATTATTGGCCTAACGTTAAAAACCAGCAAGATTCCTACTCCTCAGCTTTCGAACCAATTAAGAATATTTATTACAATTTGTCACTTATTCAACAACTTTCCATTTGAATGACCTTTATACCCCTTATATTCGTAAGCCTTTGAGAAAAGCTCCACCGCTTCAAACAAACCATCATCCATGTACACCTCACCTCACTTGATGCAATGATTTTACTTTCTTTTCTTTTTCCTTGCCATGCTTTCTTTCTTTTTTTGCATTTCCTTTTTTCTTTGTATTATTTCTAATGATGCGTTTTAATATGTTATCATCAAAGCGAATCATGTTAATATTTGTCTTCGTCCTCGTCAAGGATAATAGTAGCTGTGATAACAATCGTTGAGAGAATCGGCGATGTATTCATTTCATGGTATGTATGCGTACATAAAGCCAAATACAACAAGTTACTTTCCTATTTTTATTCGATACTCGTCGTGCAATACATTAATTATAATTCGAATAAAAGAAAGATTCCTCATCAATTGCAGGCTGCCCATGTATGGTGAGATGAAGCTGGCCCTCTTCATTTTCTTATGGTATCCCAAAACACAGGTAGATATATATATCGTACATATGAAAATAATAAATCAAATATTTATTACATTTCTTTTTATTTCAGGGAACTGGGTATGTGTACGAAAGATTATTAAGGCCTTGCATATACAAGAATGGAACTGATATCGATACGAGCTTGGAGTTATTCAGAGACAAAGCTTCCAACTTTGCGATTTATTACTGGAATAATTGCACAGAGTTGGGCTCGAGTAAAATTCTTGAATTTCTTCAGTTTGTGTCCTCTGAAACCTCCAAGATTACTACTGCTACACAGCCCGCCGCCGTGCCGTCGCCGATCTATCGCCGGAACCAGACGCCGGAACCGGCGTCGGCGATCCAAGTTAAGCTCGCCGAACAAACGCGGTTTATCCGACCCGAGGATGTTATTGTTTCAGACAATAGTGGCCCATCTTTAACGCATAGATTAAGGAGGCTCGTACGTGGCAAATAGAGAAGATGAACTGAAAGTAGTAGTAGTGAAGTAATCGAAAAATATTATGATTTTCTTAATTTTGTAGTTTTTTTCCTTTAGTTTTTAGAATTATTTTAAAATTTATTATTTAATTTTATTAAATAAAGGGTATATTACAAATCAGGCCCCAAAAATGTTTAATATAGGGTTCAGGCTTGTCAGAAAAAATTTTAGTTCAAAGGACCCAATTTTTAAAGATAAGGATCTAAATTATACAAGTGTTATAAAGTATATATGAACTGTTATCGGATGATCGTTTTGTGTTATTTCAGAACAATGAAGTGTTGAACAAATCGAGTCCTTAAAAACTACTTTTTTTTCCTGACAGGGGTCTGAACGAAAATTATCTCTTAAATAAACCAAGGAGCGACCGATGGCATGCATGTGGAAGTTCACGGACACTTGGAATGGTTTGTCTCACTATTTATGTCCCTTCCATGTCGCAAACAATCAGGACCATTGGATTCTAAATCAAGTATTTCACAAATTTTTCTTCTTTATTTTTAAATTCTTTAATTCTATATTCTATCAAATCATAAAATCGTAAATATTTCATGTGGTTTATTCGATAAAAGCAAATAACTACAACAATTTATTCGTTATTTTACGATGATCAAATTGATACCATATCTTTTTTTTTTTTATGATCATAAGAATATTTTTTTATGTAAATTGTAGAAGTGTGACATGAAATGAGACCGATGTGTGGGACATATGAATTTTAGCCGCTTGGCAAGTGTCGACGAAAAACGGGTATTATTATCTATCTTATCAGCAACTGATATGAGCTTCTTTATTTATTTCTTGGATTTCTTTATCTTTCCCTTGTGCTCTTTAAATTTAGCAATCAATCACATCATTAACTATTTTGAATAAAAAACTAAAAAAACGGTGCAGACAGTAAATATTAGTAATAGAATTTCGTAGTTGAGGTTAGAGTTGGACCACTAGGATTTGCCGTCCCTCGATACATTTCTAATTACATTATTGCAAATTATTCGGGCTTTAGTTAAAGGATGCCACTTTGGAAAAAGCTTTGTGTAATATTGCTGTTTTCTATTTACCAGAATCATTAAGTAGAATGCTGGTGAGTGGTGATGGATTTGTTTTACACCAAGCACTTGGAATTAATAACAATTTATCTGTCAACTGTGATTCTGCTTTGTCAATTAAGATTTGTTAATAGATAATCTATTTCACTTTGGTTTTGTAAAAAGCAGTTGATACTTGACAGTTACAATATTATCTGTTCAAAATATTACATTACAATAATATTGTGTATCATACAGCTTACTTAGTTAAGAGCCTTAACTAAACTACAAACGACAGAACAGTATAAATTTATTTATCTTGTTAATGCGGAGAGTTGCAAGCCAAAACATTTATCGTTTTTTAAAAAATTAAATAAAGAAGCAAATAAGTGGGTAGCTAGTTAATAATTTATAATATACTAATTAGTTAGTAAGAAGTAAGAGTCGACGCGATGGCCTTTGTCCTCTGTTCTTGTTCGTTTTTCCTTTAAAACTTTAATTTAGAATTCCACTTGCCTTTCCTCCCCTTTAATAGTTGGGGATGAGTAGAGAAACCAGCAAAGCGTACTAAAATATGATTAGATTAACTATGAAATTTGCAGACATGATTCCATATATTACTAATTAATAATATATTCTAATTAGTATCATCTCATTTTTTTCAACTTACATAAATACCCCTTTTATTGGTCTCCCTCTCTCTCTCTCTCTCTCTCTCTCCCTCTCTGCTCAACCATATTGTCCCAACGGTTTTGGTAGTTTGTGAGAAGAAACGGTCGCTAATTTGCAGGTATGCATCTATATTCCTTCATTCTTCATTATCTATGACTTGCTTCGCCATAATAACAAGATATCAATATGGTGAATGCCGACTGAGAGAGAGAGAGAGAGAAAGAGAGAGAGATCAGCAACTTATGAATAAAACTAGTTCAAGTTCACGAACATAGTTGTTCTCTATTACCTATCTATGACCACATGGACTTGAATAACTTGCAGTTGTTGTGGATTAAGTTGTGTGTGCTGGCTTGATTTGCGTTCTTGCAATATGGGCGCACTACTGTACTGTTTCCTTAAAATATTACCCACCCAAACTTTATAGATTCCATTAGATAGGCGTTCCATACTTTCTTGATTTATATCTATCCATACTTTATGTGAATCTTCGTCGTTCGTTTATGAGCCCGCCAATTATATTCTCGCCTTTAATACATATATAATGCGAAAATGTCGTCCGAAGAAATTATCCTTTCGTTTATTAATCCTATCAAGGGTTATCTAGAATTCGCCCTAGCTTAAATAATAAGCAAGCTAAGCACGCATTATCTCATTGCAGGGATTCCCTGAACTCAACACCTGTCTAGAATAAAAATCCTTAAAAAAAAAAAAAACATGACAATGCAAAAGGCGAATCAAGGCTCAGTTCAAGCGCATGCTCGTTGGCCTTGGCTGCTTGCAGGACAACCTCGTACGACGACGATGCAGTCATCCATGGCTATTACTTATGATGTCGACGATGATGACGTGGCCTTTGATGATAACTTATTCAAGCCGAAGCTTATTATTACATCTCTTCTTGATGGGAACAACAACGCTGCTTTTGATGCTGCTACTGCTAAGCAAACTCCCCTTTGTGCTGGTAATGAATAATTATATTCTCTAGTTAGTAAGATAAAACTTCTTCAACTGAATGGGCTTATGCATAACCAATCCTCTTCTCTCGCACTATTAGTGTAGTTGTTGATAATTCCTTAAAACAAACATTTTTCTTATTATTTAATCTGAAATTGATCGTCTTGATTATCCCTTGCATGATCAAGGGAAGAAATGTTATCAGTACAGAAAAACTTTTGTATATGCTATGATCATATCTCTCAATATGTAAACTAACTCTAACAGATCGTGGTGGCCGAGAAACGGCGCCCCAGTACGAGAAATATGATCGTCGGGGTTTTTGTTCTAACTATCGTTATGCCGCCGAGGCGTCTTCTTATTACGGAGCCTATGGAAATAATCAAACTGAGGTTTCATTTCTTTTCTCGCAACCTTATAATTCTGATTTATACGATCATACATATACATTATTGATATTTTAATTTGTTTTTCTAGCAGGGCCGTACCGTGTTGCCATTGTACACGATGCGCGAATGCGCGCCGATTTATGTGAACGCCAAGCAGTATAACGCTATCATGAGGCGCAGGAAGAAACGGGCCGAGCTCTTGGCTTCCGAGAAGGAAGTTCGCAACAACTTTCGCAAGGTATACATAGATAAATTAGATAACCCTAACAAGTCACATGTACCTCACATCGGATAGAAGAGATTGACTGTCTTATAAGTTGATGGACTACACAATCTATCACCAATTGGTTTAATGATGAAACTCATCAACTTATGTGGGTCCGACTCTCCTCTTAAGTGTACCGATGTTATGCTGAGTAACGAAATTTCACAATTAGGGGTGTGCATGATACGGTGTTTCGGTCGAATTTACCGAACTACCTAAAATTCGGTACAAACCGAACCAAACCAAAATATTTCGGTTCGATATTCGATTCTTCAAAGAAAATTCGGTAGGTTTGTTCGGTATAGATCTTGAATTTCGGCAAATTCGGTATACCGATTTACCGAAATTTTTAAGTTAAAATATTAATAGTGAAAGTAAAACTATAGTTATATTAAATTATACGTATTAATTTAAATGTTACTGAAAATGTTTCTTTTAATTGAAAATTCAGTTCTTTCGGTAAAAACCGAATTTACCGAAAAAATTCCGTAAAAACCGACTACTGAACCGGGGAAATCCGGTTCCTAAAAATGTCTGGTTTTGTAAAGAACGAACACCCCTAATTACAATACACGCACCAACAAACACCTACACATAGAATTTTGAAATTATTGTAGCAATGAGTTCGTTTCTTGAAAATAAATTCATGTTAATATTTATCGCCCTATGCGCAGCAGCCTTATATGCATCTTTCGCGGCACCTCCATGCGATGCGCCGCCCGAGGGGCAGTGGTGGTCGTTTCCTCAACGCAAAAGACGTCGGAAATAAAAACGACCAGAAAAGTAATAAAAAGGAAGAAGAAGAAGAAGAAGAAGAAGAAGATCATAAACGGCGCAGTAATAATAATCTTCTTACGTATCATCAAATTATAGAAGGGTGTTCGCCTCAAGCAGTATCAGAAGTGCTCCATTCTGCTGATGGTGATACTAATGAATTAGGCAATAATTTCAACCTTGGTGGTGGTGATGGTGAAGGATCGAATTATTATTACAGTACAGGCTCAGAAGTAGTGAACAGTCATAATCGTCCTCATAATTACAACGTGTTGTTCTCTTTCGACATTAAGGATGATCATGATCATCTCTTGGAGGAATCCGCCGACACTTGCAAGGCTCTGATGTGATGGGCAACTCATTCTTGGCTAAAGAAACGTCGTCGTCGTCGTCTTCTCCAGTTTTTGGAGATCGATATCAAGAAATTAACGTATTATGTCACATGCATGTGTAGTAAGATTAATTTGTGTTCAAGTACGTGTGGTGTGTTACGTATGTTGCTGTAATAACTGCTGCGTGGTTCCTTTTCTTGGATCTTGTCTTGTAATATATATATACTCCATTGAGCTTGTGTTTAATTATGTTATAATTTTACGGTTTCGTTGTACATTCTTCTATTGATTTCTGATGTTTTCAATTTGCTTTAAATGAGGGCTCGCTATGCTATAATGATGCCAACTGCTCTATAATGTAATGACCCAACGAATAACGCTAATAATAATTTACGAAAAGGGGAGGAAAGGACAGTGTGTGTGTGTGTCTCTATCGAACAGCATCATCTTCTTCTTTGAGGATAAGTGCATTATTAATTATGCTTGAGTGGTCCATATCAATCCAACTATCAAATTTAATTATATACGAGAAAACGGAATATAAAATTAAAATAATTGAAGCTATGTAGTTTGAAAAGTCGTACAACCGAAGTTATAAAGAAAGACACACATATGTATCAATCAAATAATACATAACAGTATTCTAGTATTCTATATTACTAGTGCAAACCCGTGCGTTGCACGGGTCTATTTTTTGGATTGAGGTATGTACTGAACGTGCATGTTTTTCAAATGAAGCATCTCTTGTTTGGTATGTGGAAAAATATGTGATTAAAAAACAGAATATGGCAATAATAATTTATTTAACATCGGAGTAGCTAAGACCAAATACTGGAAAACACTGCCACGGTGGGAAAGACAGAATTACTACTAAATGCGGGAATGATAACTTATTTATTGTCAGAGTAGCTAAGACCAAATACTGAAAAACACTGATACGGTGAGGAACTCTCTGAATTCTTGGATCATTTCTGGCGAAACATCGTACACGTCATCTTCAGCAAACATGAAGGAAAATGCTGATCGCAGCACATATACTCCACACTCGCCGCTGATTCATACAGGAAAAGAGAGAAACAATTTATGTAAGAAATCGTGATTCTACAAAATAAATAGGGTGACGGTTTTGCACTACCTCATAGTCTGCTGGGGGAAGTTTGGATCCCTAAAAACAGCGAAGTCCACGATGAAATCAGTGATGCGCAAATCTCGAAGAATATATGGGATCATAAGCCGTGTTTTTTGAAATGCCTCTTCGAAGAATCTCATATCTCTATCAACCGAAGGTTCAGAGTCATGTACTATTATTGACTGTTTTTTATAATCAATAATGCACAGTATCCAGTGACATTGATTTATGTTGACTGGGATAACGATAAGATCTGTTTCCTCCCAAGGAATAGACGGCCAATCCTCAACAATTCCTTGTACATATGGTCGAATGACAGATAGATCCATACACCCATCGCTCGTATACTCTGCTGCAACTATTTGGTTGAACGCTGTAGGCATAAAAGAAACTCTCGACTTTGGGAAACTTGCATGTGCTTGCGTCTCCATAAATCCTCTTAAGCATTCGTCCATGTGCTGGTGGAGATTACAATAGAATGCATAATAAGAATATGTGGAAAAAAATTAATAGATGCTTAGGTATTGTACCTCATCATGTAGCCAACTTCCCTTCGTCATAAGGTTTTTGAAGAATTCTTTGGCGCGTTCTTTTCGGAATAGCGTGCTGACACAATCTCCGTCATTTATTGTTCCTATTGTCGCCGATACACGCGGAAAGAATTTTAACATCCTGTTGACATGCACCGCAAGAGTTTTCTCTGCCGGGACGTTTTTCGAAATCGAACGGTGTCCCTCTAACATGCTTGTAGTTTTTGTCTTAGATCGTTTTTCTAATGGATCCTCTCCTGGCTGACTGGAAATATTAGTGTTCTTTCTTTTTGCCTGCAGTTTCGTCTCCTTAGTTGTAGGTATGCTTGTTGTGAATGCTCTCGTCTGTTCTCCGTCAGGTGCCGGGCTTCTCTTACCTGTAAGAAAATCGGACGTGAAGTTATAAGTAGTAACAATGTTTTCAATTTTGCTGAATAATGTTTCACATACCAAGGGTTTGTTCTATACGCGACAGCCTCCCATCGATTAGCGAGTAATTTTCGTTAATCTTCACTGTTAGGTCGTCGAACATCTCAGTATCATATTGGACATAGCCATCTATCTTACGTTCTATACGATCAACAAATTCTCTAGCTTTCTGATGAAATCCCGCAACAATGGTGTCTAAATAATCTCTTATTTGATTCATCATTTTATGGAACTTTTTTTTGTATGTTTGTGTGTATTGGTTGTAAAATTATGGACATGATTTGATTTATATAGAGTGTCGATGTTAAGGAACTGAAAAGACACTACTCTCAACTCGTAACTTCTCAGTAGAATGTATTGGTTTGATTTGTTTAAATGAGTTCTATGATTAAATGTATTTAGTGGGCATTCGTCACTGTCTTAATTGTTTGGATAATATTTCGATGTGTCTTTTCATTTCCACGGTCTTCATAATTACGTAGCGAGTAGTTTAATTTGAGTAATAGATCGATACGCCTTTTGAGTGCAATGGTTATCATGATTACAGAGTAATTATTGAACGGTTATATTAATCCATTGTATTGTGTTAAATTTAGTAGTGTCTAGATGATAAATGATGCAGTTATGTCTAGATTAAGTGTAACAGTAATATAGCGAGTCTTGTAATTTAATTATGTTTACATGAAATGTAACAGTAATATAGGTACATAAATGAATTATTTGAAATCGTGCGACTGAATTTTGCACTGCTGTACTGCAGTTGTTGGTAGTGTACTTTTCGTTTACAGTACTGTATGTTAGCCGTGCAGCATAGGTCATCTTTTGTAATTACACAGACTGTTCGATTGGTAGTCGTGCGAAATATAGCATAGCATCTTATTATACTGCAGTAATCGTAGCTCGCGGCGCCAAAATCAAATTTCACCATATTGTATTTCAACTAAGTAAAACCATTTACTTACACTACTGCTACAGTAGTGCAAACTAAGATGTACCATTCAATTACACTACTGCGAAAATATCAGCCGTAAATGCGATGGGATATATGATACTTATGCAAATCGCGGGTCTTTCCCTTGATATCTTGAATTGCATTTTGACCGAAGAACAGTTGTCGATTTAATCGCATCCTATTTTTATAACAATATACAAAATTGAAGGATTATTTTATCAAATTATGTTTAGCCGAATCATTTCAGGCCAAAGAATTCCATCTTGCATTGTTATCCCTCCTCGAAAGTCAAACTCCATCTTGCCAATGTGAAGCTCCATTCCTCTTTGTCTCTCTCAGCGATGACAACCACTATTCTTCCACCCAAACTCTCGTTGGTTATGGAAGTTGATTCAATAGCGATCTCTGAGAATGTGGTACTACTCATCAATCTAAATGGCTACTGTTAGATAATTTATAATTAATATAAATTATTATGTGAATGTGAAATTTAGAAAAATATTTTTATTTAAGAAATTGGGCTTTGAAAATGCTATTGGGCTTCGATTTTGGTCCAATAACGGACCAACTTGTAGAAGTCCCAACTTCTAGAAGGTTGGGTTGGTGGCTTTGTAATTGAGTAGTTTTTTGGAGTGATTAAAAAACCACTCCTCAACTCACGTGTATATCACAATTATTTAAAAAAACAAAAATTTATTAATTTTTATTACAAAATTTTGGCTATAAATAGGCGATTAATTCTAGGTAGAAAACACAACAAAAATAATAAGAAAAATAAGATAAAGAAACATATAAATATCTCTCAAAATTAATTCTGCTATCGTTCTTTTTCGTTCGCAGTCTGTGTTGTCATACGTGAGGGAGCTTGTGTACTACACAATCTTAGAATATTTTTTTTTTTCGTTTGCCAGCCAACAATTACGTAATGAAGGGACAATCAAACAGTTGATCAATGGAAATTCAGACCTAGATAATCACTACCTTGTATTATCTGATCCAAGAAAGGGGTGATCGTTAAAACAGAGTACTTAAACTACTATTATCAGTACAAACAATGTACTTATAGAGTACTTACCACCGTCCAAAAACAAATCAAACTATATTAACTTCAGCCAAATAGAAACATTTTACTTACACTACTATAATGTACAGTGCAATTCAAGTCATTACATACACTACTGTGACCAGCAGTGCAGTTCAAGTCATATCGTTTCAGTACACTACTGTCGAAGTATAAGTCGCAATTGCGAGATATGATATACTTCTGCGATTACCCCGATCAAAATCGTCACAACAAATACCAAACATAAATGGTAATCATAAAAATTATAAGTTATTCAGTTTGGTTTGATGTGGACTGTTTCTGATATGCATATGAATTTACATGCGTATGAAGATTAGCCACAACATTTATTCAGTTGATAATATTTCGATATTTTCCCAACTTTGAACATTAACATTTGAAAAATAAGATGGTCAGTAGTGTATGTAGGTAGTGCAGTTTTGAAACGTTAAGCTCATGCACCTGAGCATGACGTCTGACTGTTCTTGAGTAATTAGAAATGAGATGAAAATTACAAAATTCATTAGACAGTTCTGTACTAATACGTTCGCCCTGCATTATAAATAAAGTAGACTGTCAGGAACTACTAATCTTCATTTTGTGGTGGCCAATGCCAGTATTGGAAAAATACGGAGGCCGTCAGATATTTCTTGAACTCAAGAATGTGTGATGGCAATATCCTGTGGATCTTGTCGTTTCGAAGAAATGATGCAAACGCATTCCGCAGCACATGTAGGCCGCTGTCTCCGCTTTGAGAGCAGATGCATAAAGTTGGAAAATGTGATATCCAATAATTTAAATGTAGCACTCAATTATATTATGTATAGACAATTATGCTACCTGTTAAGCTGTTGCAGAATATTTCTATCCCTTTTTATGGAAAATTCTCTCCACAGTCTTTGACGCCTATCTGTTTGAGTAAATACGGTATGATTAATGGCGCATCACCCAAGGCTTCTTTTGTTTTCCGCAAGTCCTCATCCGACTTTGTGTCTGAATCCAAGACCATAATGGTTTTTGTAGCTGGGTAAGCAAAGCAAAGCACCCAATGTTTCTGTTCAATTCTGAGCGGGAATACTATAGCTTTAGCTTTTAGCCAGCTGAATGATGGCCATACTGCAAATTTGCCCAGAATGTAAGGGAAGACATTGTCTAGATTCAAGTTTCCATCATTGAATGCAGTCCCTGTAAGGAATTGGCTGAAATTTGTACTTGCGAAAGCAACGACTTTGAAAGCATACTTGCACAGATGCTGCATCTGTACGAAACCTCGCAGGCATTCATCTATATGCTGTAATATATGTCAGATGATTGCCATAAGTGTTTACTATAGATAGTGCATATTTATATAAAAAAGAAATCCTTACAGTATCACGTAGTTGCCCTTTTTCTGCGATGAGTTCGTTAAAGAATAGCTGTCGAAGGATTCCTCCCTGGAGACTTTCTCTGTAGTCGTCTGGGTTCATAGATCTTATCATTTTTACAGCTTTTGGCCACATCTGTAGCTTGTATAGTATATGTTCGTCAATTTTCGGGGAGAAGTAAGGCACTCGAGGCGGAGTTTCATCGGTTGCAGCCTCTGTTGCCGAACTGGTGATTGCATGTACTGAAGGGTTCGCTGTTATAAAAATTTGATTAATTAATTTATGAATGTTACGTTCTTATTAAATTGACAGTTGCGTACCTTGCATATCAATCTTGGCATTTGTGTGGTCGATCTTTTTTTCTATTTTGTTGATCACATACTGTAATGGTTTCAGTTCCTGTCCTAGCCATTCTCGCTGCATATGAATTCCATTGTCTTTAATCTGACATTGCATCATATACCATATTACCTGACTTGAGAGGTTGAAATTTGGAGCATGCGCAATTAGGTTTCCAAATTGAGACTTCTCAATCATCTCTTTCATCTCTGCTGCGTTCAGATTATTTGCAATAATACTGCAGGTCTCTGCATACTCCGAGCATATCGATAATTTGCACGGTACAATTCTATCCTGGGGAAGCTCGGTTTCGAATGACATCTGCAGCAAACACATCGGAAACAATTTATATACTGCAAGCCTAAACGGCGAAATTGAAAATTTTTATAATAGTTGGCAAATACATAAAATTTTAAAACAATATATCTCGAAAACACAAACGAATCAGTAACATCATTGAAGAAGAACGAAGCACATCACATACCCCATCGACAATTATAGCCATTCGTATAAGCGTTCTATAAGATGGGTAACTCTCCTCGAAATAGATCAATACGGAAACACTTATAAGATTCGCAAATACTCTTTACCGTTCGTTTGACGCAATAGAAGACCGATTTTGACCAGGTATGAATAGGTTGTGCTTTGATTCAGATGACCTAGATGTTTCGATTTGGATGACCTAGAAATAATTTGATTTTAATTATTTTTTAAGGTAATTTTCTTTTTTTATTATTATTTATTGCAGGAGCTCTCGCTAACAGTGATTACAAAGAGTAGGTCCGGGTAGGGTTACGACAGTGTAAATATCATTGAAGTATTATGTTTTTTTCTGTAAGTTAGTAGCGTTAGTACCCAGGTCTCACACAGTTGACATCTTATTTTTTATAATTTTTCTAAAGTGAGAATTGAACATATATTAAGTCCCATGAGCATGAGTGGGAAAAACGGTACAGAAAATATACATAGATATCATCGTTTTCATTTACAGATACAGAGCTGTTGGCAGTGCAAACTTATAGTTCATAAAGGAAATCAGATCATCAATGTAAAAATATCTCAATTTAGATCTCATCTAATCTCATAAAAAATACAGTAATTTTTGTGCAATTTGCATAATCAACTTTTATTTGAGGATCAAACCTTTCGATTTTCGAAGTTTTTATAAAAGTTTTATGTACCAGGTGTAGCAGGAATTTTTGTGCAACGCAGAAACGCGACTACCTTTTTAACACCACAGTCATTGTAATAACAAAAGTAGACGATTGTTGACAGTGCAAGGGAACTTTACATTATAGAGAAGTATGAAGTGCACAAACTGCCACTTATATCCATCTGTTGCATGCGAGAGCTACCGTCAGATATTTTCTGAATCTTCTATCTGACGCTTGGTAATGCCGTAAACGGAATCATCAGAGAATATTAAAGCAAACGCCGAACGCAACACGTACACACCACAATCCCCACTGTTCCAGAAGATTAGGATAATGCATCAATGAATCCAGGCAATGGCATGTATGAAATATATGTATGAATGAAAGCACAATTTTTAACTTACGCAATAGCTTGCTGAGGGTATTTTTCATCTCGCACAATGGTGAATTCCGTACGGTCAGTTGTCAACGCAAGATGTTCAAGTAGAAATTGTATGGTGTGTAATGTCTTACGAAAAGCGTGGTTGAACAATCTCATGTTCACATCACACGTTTGGTATGAATCGTGAACGACAACAGTCCGTGCTCTGTAGTCCACTATTGCAAGAACCAATGACACTGATTGACGTTCACTGGCACAACAATTAGATCAGTTTCCCTCCATGGTGTTGCGGGCCAGTCAGCCAACATCCCTTCAGCATAAGGTTTGATCACAGAAAGGTTGTGCTGCCCTTCCAATAGGTATTCTGATGTAAAGATGTTGTTGAATGCAGTATTCATAAATGCAATGGAACGGCGTGCAAGGCTTGTTTTTTGCTGAAGTTCAATAAATCCCCGCAAGCATTCATCAATATGCTGCATGAAACGAAATTTAATCAAGCATATTACGACAAATATGATTGGAAAGTATCACATGACATACCTCATCAAGCAGCCATGCACCGTTTGTCATCAGAGTTGTTAGAAACTGTTTGCCGCGCTGCATACGTAAATATCCGGTAACGCGCACATCTGCGCTCATATTTTCAATGTTCGTGGATACATTGGGGAACATATCAAGAATTCGACTGATACGAAAATCAAATGCAGTTCTGACAGAAGTACTTCTTCCAGCATCAGAAACAACATTTGGCGATGAATCCGTCAGAATGACTGTTCGCTTTCTTTTCTTAACCATTGCTGGAACTGTTTGTTGTTTTTGGGCTGTGGTTGTTGTTTCTTCGGCGGACGTACATCAGTACCTGTTGATCGTTGCGGATTATGCGGTTCTGTAGGGAATGTGTTACCTGAACGTTGATAACTAAAAAGGTAAATAGCAAGATAAAAATGTAATAATGTTTCTATCTATTGTCAGGAAACAGTCGTGTACCAATTTTTTTTTCTATTGTCAGCAACTTCTTATTCATTTGTTGAAAATGTTGATCAATCATCGTTCCCATACTCTTTAACATAGCGGCATGAACATCGTATTTTGTTTGCAGCGCGTCAAACCTCTGCGAAGCATGCTGTGCATAATCATCGATCTTTCTATCAATACGGCCAATCATCTGGCTTATTGCACTATGCAATTCCGCAAAAGTTCTTTGTAAAAAATTTCTAATCTCATTCATCATCTCAAGTTTGAGTTAAAGTTTCTATTATTATTTTTTCTCCTACATCAATGAGATTTATATATGCAAAATAGTAACCTACATACATTGGTCTAGAATAAATGTGACGCCTACAAACACGTCCACATGCAATTATCAATACTTAATGATGAGAAGCTAATACGACCAACCTAATGGTGAAAAGTTTCCAAATCGGAAAATTACTGCATAAATTAATGGGCTGGAAGCCTAACGGTTTCTCCGCCACATTCCCCCCTGAGAACATCATTTCTATAGTAATTAATTAGCTACTTATGCACGGAATTTTAACGGTTGGATGAATTTATACAAATACAACGGTTGGTTGCCTAATAATGAGATATACGTGTCAAATAAAGCGGTGGAAATCTAATCCATCAATAAGCTCATAACACGTAATTTTATTAAGTACTGACGCATAAGACGCAAGAAATGTGTTACAATAATTATATGCTTATAAACCCTAAAGTGCCAACTCAATCTAACTTAGACTCTATATAAATCATATCATTTTCATAATTTTACTTATCGTCTGTAGCTCTGGTATGTAGAGCAATTCTCTTCAGTGGTGCAGTTCACTTCGGTAGTGCAATTCCCCTCAGTCGTGCAGCTCATATCGGTATTGCAATTATCGTCAGTGGTGCAGTTCACGTCGGTAGTGCAATTCTGTGGTCAAATCAGCAAAAGTGCAATCATGTGGCCACATTTTCTGTCGTGCAGCTCATGTCGGTAGTGCAATTATCGTCAGTAGTGCAATTCCCATCGGTAGTGCAATTCTGTGGTCAAATCAGCAGTAGTGCAATCATGTGGTCAGACCACCAGTAGTGCAATATTTTCTTTATATGCTTATAAACCCTAAAGTGCCAACTCAATCTAACTTAGACTCTATATAAATCATATCATTTTCATAATTTTACTTATCGTCTGTAGCTCTGGTATGTAGAGCAATTCTCTTCAGTGGTGCAGTTCACTTCGGTAGTGCAATTCCCCTCAGTCGTGCAGCTCATATCGGTATTGCAATTATCGTCAGTGGTGCAGTTCACATCGGTAGTGCAATTCTGTGGTCAAATCAGCAAAAGTGCAATCATGTGGCCACATTTTCTGTCGTGCAGCTCATGTCGGTAGTGCAATTATCGTCAGTAGTGCAATTCCCATCGTAATGCAATTCTGTGGTCAAATCAGCAGTAGTGCAATCATGTGGTCAGACCACCAGTAGTGCAATATTTTCTTTATATGCTTATAAACCCTAAAGTGCAAACTCAATCTAACTTAGACTCTATATAAATCATATCATTTTCATAATTTTACTTATCGTCTGTAGCTCTGGTATGTAGAGCAATTCTCTTCAGTGGTGCAGTTCACTTCGGTAGTGCAATTCCCCTCAGTCGTGCAGCTCATATCGGTATTGCAATTATCGTCAGTGGTGCAGTTCACATCGGTAGTGCAATTCTGTGGTCAAATCAGCAAAAGTGCAATCATGTGGCCACATTTTCTGTCGTGCAGCTCATGTCGGTAGTGCAATTATCGTCAGTAGTGCAATTCCCATCGGTAGTGCAATTCTGTGGTCAAATCAGCAGTAGTGCAATCATGTGGTCAGACCACCAGTAGTGCAATATTTTCTTTATATGCTTATAAACCCTAAAGTGCAAACTCAATCTAACTTAGACTCTATATAAATCATATCATTTTCATAATTTTACTTATCGTCTGTAGCTCTGTATGTAGAGCAATTCTCTTCAGTGGTGCAGTTCACTTCGGTAGTGCAATTCCCCTCAGTCGTGCAGCTCATATCGGTAATGCAATTATCGTCAGTGGTGCAGTTCACATCGGTAGTGCAATTCTGTGGTCAAATCAGCAAAAGTGCAATCATGTGGCCACATTTTCTGTCGTGCAGCTCATGTCGGTAGTGCAATTATCGTCAGTAGTGCAATTCCCATCGGTAGTGCAATTCTGTGGTCAAATCAGCAGTAGTGCAATCATGTGGTCAGACCACCAGTAGTGCAATATTTTCTTTAACACAATTCGGCAGCGCATCATGGAGAAGTAACTCGTAAGTCTTGAAATTGCAAGAGCTACACCACACGCGCCCGAATCGCAGAAAGGCAGGCATGCAACATCACTAAAATTACGTCTTATTTTGCAGGATTCTAAATGATAACATTTAACGAACATTCCTACAATGGCATCCAATATGAAAACTACTTGAACTTCTCAATCTTCTCCTCCTTTATCTTCTTACTTCTGACATGAGGGATGCGTTCGGCGTCATCACGCTTAGCCCTCTTCAACGTTGACAGAACCATATCGAAATCGTCAGCGGCGTTTTCTTTTAAAATGAGGTCTTTTGCAACAACAACAGACTCCTCAACGGGTTTACAAACACCACCCTTAGGCATTTCTATACAGTATGTCGGTTCTTCCGGGAGGACGCATTCAACCGGGGATACCACCTCCGACAGAGCCTGCGAAACCTGAATACAACTCATGAATCCACCAAGCTCTATATAATACACCGACACATTAGACCACAACTATTATAGTAATAAATGTTATATACACCGTTTACCTGAACAGTATCCTTCTCATCAGGCGCGCCTTTAATAGCATGAATCTCATCCATACGGGTCACCGTCAGGCTTTTATAAGAACTCCGAAAATCGAAAGGTTTGATCCTCAAGTGAAAGTTGAAAATTTTCCCGACCAACGAACGGATACATTCAGGAAGTTCTTCTTCATCAACGTTTTCACCATCCATCACACTTTTCTGAGACAATTGGAACATTGATCATGATACAATTATTCACAGTTATATAGTCAAGCATTCTCGCCTACCAAGCCGTTCTTCAAATCTTCAGCCGTTGTGTTTGTGTATTTTTTGGCTGAACCATCAAATATAACGAATGTACCGGTATCAGTCCCATCATCAACGATGGCCTCAATACGGAACCTACACAAAGTAAGAAAGCAAAAAAGGAATATTCACAATAGGTGAGTGAAGCTCTTTTCGGGCGAAGAAGGACGGCAACGGAAAGGATCACATGGATGCGATATCACGAAGCCCGATCCGGCGTACACGACCTTACCCTCCACTCTGTTCTCCTGAGCGCCTTCATGTTTTCGAGCAGAAGTTCGATCAGAAGAAAATGACCTGAAAAAACATAGAATAGAAGAGCAGAGCAGAGACATTTTATTACGTGAGCTTATATGAGGCTGAATAATATGACAAACTTACCGAGATGATTTGTTGCAAACTACAGTTCGACGTTGTCTCGAGAGAGCGTGAATGGAGGAGCCATAACACCGCGTTATTACTTTTTTCAAACAAAGAAACAAAAGCATATAATGCAAGATTAATAAGGTATGGAAACCTCATTTTTTTAAGCTCAATCATCTTTATTACTCACATGAGAATGTGAAGAGGTAGCCCTAAGGAGTTATACTCTTATGCGAATTTTCTTACAGATGCCGAAGAACTGAGGTCGAGCTCCATGGCGTCGATTTTAGCTTCGGGGGATCTCTATTCATATCATTTCCCTGACCTTTTTTCCCGCCTTTGACATTACATATTGCTATTGTTACATGAAAGCTACGCAGTGCGAGGACTCGTGCGGTTCAGTTCCAATGCCGCTCGAAGCTCCTGAAAAATAAATCGAATAAGAATGTAATGAGAAATCTAGGCTGCAAAAAACTCAATCACCACATCTTCAGGACTGAAAATCGAGGTAAAACAACCTATGATTATCGCCTACATCCATCTATACCACGAAACGCCATGAAACGAAACGAAGGGAAGCAAATGACGAAGGGGGATGCCTAAATAGTATAAAGAAACAGAAAAAGAAAGAAATTTGCACTTATCATCAAAATAAATTCTACATAATATTCTCAACTGAAGACGCTGGAAAATCACCACCGACATTGGAAGCAATAGCGACTGCTGGCGACGGTCCACCAAAGCTGTGAAAGAAACGAATATAATCACTACAGTGCAAGTAAGAAATCGAATCAGAGCGCTCACCGGAGCGATTCCTCCTAGGAACAACATCATCACGTCATCAGTTATATGAGGATTTTTATGGTATTGTAAAAGTAGTAAAAATAATGATCATTTTAGCCCTGTGTGTGAGTTGAATTACATGGTGCCGTTATTATCAATTATTAGTATATATATAAAAGGTAAATTATGATGAGGTACGTTGTAGTATGTTGGGAGATGAAAAGGTAAAATGGATCTTAATGTACATTAAATTATACACGGAAAACGAAAAGTCACATCATATCCATGGACAATAATGAGTGTACATAATTGCGTCTAATAAAAAAGCAAGATTAATGTAAATTCCACTACCCTCAGACCCAAAATGGTCATTGTACTTTTGAGCGCTGACGTGTCACACATCGATTGGCTATAGGGGGGTCAATGATAGGTCAACCATTTTACTTTTAATAAGTATATGATTAATTTATTATATATCAACAACCATTTCTATAATATTGAGATCTTTGTCAACATTGGAGAACTTTGAGCATTGGTTCTTTTCTGAGTTTTGTCTCTTACATGTGGAGAAACTCGTATTTTGATGTCCAAATAACTAGGGCCCTCCTTGTAATCAATCATCCTTATCCTTCAATTTTTTTTTTTATTTTTTTGAATCATTCACACAAATAATAGATTATTAGTAGGGATTGACAACAACATTATCTTGTAATGAAAGCCCCGAATTTTATTACTGTATACCATCATCCAATATAGCTGGTGTCTTACATTACATTATCACGATGTTCATCATCAACTGCAGAAAGCAAAATTAATATACAACAATCTCCAATCTGATAAAAGCCTAATAAGATAGACCCTATCTATAAAGAACTCAAACGGTTCTCCAGCAATGTATGCAATATATATTATATATTATATATATGTATGCTAACTAATATTTCCTTCCCTAACACTATGATGCTGATCCTCTTTTTTCCCTCGTTGCAAGGAAAGAATTGAGGAAATAAAAATAGTGCGACGAAAGAACAACCTATTAATAACATTCCAAGTACCTTACCTTGTCTTGGCAAACAGTGATGATCGGCCGTACATTTTTAAGACACAAAGTCTGGCAAAAGCTGCGCCACGAACCTCTTTCGATCCTGAATATTCATGGCTTCGTAGACGTTCGACGAATGGGCATTCGCATTAGCATTCATGGCGCCGAAATCGTTCGTTCCATCGATCTCATGATGAACGCCTCTCATCCCTTGATTGGTCGGCAGGAAACCTTGATGAGCTGCTGGGATGGAGAGGCTATTATCGCAGTGGGGAAGCCCTAATGTAAGAGAAACCGCCCCACCATTGCCCGAATAAGGCGTCTGAAACGCCTCGGCCCCAAATCTCCCCAGCTCGCCGATTGGGTAAGTCCCAAACCCTCCGATGAAGTTCGTCGGAGCTCCCATTAGGGTGAACCCATCTCTGTTTTGGGACCTTTCGTAGTCGAACTTCATCGAAGTGATGCTGTTGGGGGACTGCAATAAATCGGAGGCATTGCCTCTCAGTTTCTTGGGGCTTCCCTGGGCTATGGCCGCCTCCATTTCTGTGTGGCCAATGAGGTTGAAGCTGTTCCTCATATTGTTCGGAGAAGGGGAAGGATTGGACATTGCAGATATGGGATTTTCTTGATTCGTCATAAATGCCGCGTTTTGATTTTCTGGGACGGTGGATTTCGAAGTTGAGTCTTCGTTCTGTTCGCTTTTGTTGGCTTTGTTGTTGTTGTTGTCTTCTTCAGACCCGTTCTTTTCGTGGTCCTTCATTTCTTCCGTGTACATCTCCTCCACCATAGGCTTCCATAGCCTCACTCGTGCGTTGATGAACCAATTCGACACCTAAAGATAGAATTTTTCCTTCAATTTATGCTTACAACTTCGTCTTCAAGTATAACTCACAATGTCATTACCTGACTCCTGGTAAGCCCTGTCTGCTTGGCAAGCATGATCTTGTCCGAATCCTTGGGATATCTGCAGATTCCAATAATCATCACTTTCTGAAGCATTTTATGGGAATTGGGAAGTGATGAAGTATTTGAATGACAGTGAAATTTTACGGGTGAAGGAAGTGTTCGAAGAGCCAAGCACGAAGAACAGAGACGGCTCGTTCAGGCAAGCCTCTCTGAGGTCTCCAGGCATTGTGTTGAATCATTCCCAGCTGCTGAAGGGCTCTCTGCTGTCTGATCTGATTGTCGACGTACTTAAGCCTCGACCCTTCGATTTTTCCATCGCTGCCATCTTCTTCGCCTAGGCTCTTGCTGGCCGCGCGGATTTGAGCCAAGATTGCATCTTTCAGGCAGCGAAATTGCTTTGAGATGGTCTGAAGGGCTAAGGCTGTGTATGTTTTGGCTGAGCCGAGGCCTGCTGCTTGCTCGAACCATGTGATGACTATGTTCATCTGATGGTGGTATTGTCTGTATCTCTGCTCAACCTTTTTACACCACACAAATTACAAAAGATATTGTTATAGATGAGATTTTTCTCATGTATATGCACATACGGTTGAATGTAAAAAAGAGATCTTTTGTGAAGTTTTTACCTCGTCAAGCATGTTTACGAGCTTGGCTTTCTTCATCTGAATTTCTTGCTTCTCCACCGTGCTAAGCTCCGCTCCACGCTTCCCACCACCGTCGCAGTCGACGTTGCTGGCCGCTGCAGCGGCGGCCGACGAGGTTTCTCCGACGCCGTTGCTGCTCTTGGCCTTGTTATTCGCCGGCTCTAAGCCCTTCACGCTCTTTCCGACGTTGACCACTTCGTCAAGAAGCTCTTGAGCGGCCTTCAGATACTTCGAGCCCAGCAAAACTTGATTCTGTCCCAGCCCGTTGTTCGAGACGCCGGAGGCGGAAGAAGGGGATATCGAGGAGCCGCCCAGGTCGTCGCCGCGTGGAGGCGACGCTCCGGCGACCCGACTCGGCGGCATCGCGTACGACGCCTGCTGGGACGAGAGGCTCAGGGACAGCCCCTGCGGCGCACGTTGACCCACGCGCGCCGCCGCTGCGGCGTCGATGGGGAGGTTGTAGAGGTTGTAGTGGACCCTCGGAGCGAAGCCGCCGGCGTCCTGATCTTGGGGCGCGGCGGAGGAAGCCGAGAGGGGTATGCCGACGAAGTGCTGCGGCGCGTGTGGCAAGTATACGAGGTTGTTGCTGTTGTTATTACCGTTGGGAGACTGGTGGCCGTTCTGCTGCTGATTGTTCTGTTGGCCGTTGTCGGAAAATCCGATGTAAGAAGGGTTCATTAGAATCAGCGTCTGCAAGCCATCGCCGCCGCTTTGTAGCTCTGTGTTTCCATGGAAGTACGTGGCCATCTCTCTTTTTCAGTTATATGTATGAATACCGTGTCTGTATGTATCTATCTATACGCGCGCGCGTGTGTAGATGTACTCTGAAGTACTTGGCTTTTTGAGAAGCTCAGATTATTATTATTACCTCTGTACCTGCCTAGTCAAGCTGACAAGAGAGAGACCACACGTTAGCTTTATCACAAAACGATCATCATATGTATTATATGCATAGATCGCTTCTGAAGAGGTTCTAAAGCCTAAATTTTGACAAGGAACCTTAATAATCACATATGATCGAGTGACAACTGAACAACTTTCAAACAGATTAAATATATCAATTTATTACCCAGCAAGAAAACCCTTGCACCAAAAAGTCCAACATACTGTACATAATAATAATAAACTGTCGACCCTTACTTGATCTACTACCATACGGATCGAGTTCTATATTTAAAAGATATCGTAACTAATCTGTATGAAGAATTCAGAAAACATTAAAAGCAGACGGACCAAGAAAGAAGAAAGGCTGATGATGGAAGATTTTGTAAGCAAACAGGTGTAAGGATATGCTTAGATGCATATGTTTTTTAGGAAAGAAAAGATTGATCTTCGAAAGAAAGAGATTGGTTAGGTTAATATTATTAGTACCTCGTGTGATGGAGATCGGATTTCCCACGTGCTCCATGCTATCTATCATCCTCGTTGCAGTCTACAGATGAGAGATTTGAAGTTAATTAGACATAACACTCAATAAACAATTACTCTATCTAAGACTGTGTGTGTCTGAGAGAGATAGAGAGAGAGAGAGTATTATTTTTGATGAGTTACATCTGCTGAGTCTATAGGTTCTATATATGTGTTTGTGCGTGTTATAATAGTAGTTCTTTTTCACTCCAAGACTCTAAAGCCAGGACTTGCGAGCAACTCTCACCATCATCACTTGATAAGGAAATAGGTGAAAGTGATTAAGTGAGAGAAAGAGAGTCACAGAGAGAGAGAGAGATATGGTGCTCGAAAAGGGTTGGAAAAAGATGCCCATCTTTATTCACCTACACATCTAACCACACATACTTTATCATTTAATTTTCGTTTCTCCCCCACAGAAAAAAAAAATGAAAAAGAAAGATGACCAAGGGGAATCATGAACTGAATTGAATCTAGTTCTAACTTGTTTCTTGGAGATATTGATGTCCTATGTTCAGTTTTCATACTTTCTTTTTCCATCTCTTTTCTTCTTTCAGTATTATATTTGTGTGGCTTTTTCAGTGAAGTACCTGCGAATTGATCAAAACAAGAAGCTGCTAACTCAATTGATTTGACCTTTTTCTTTTCTACAATACAAATCATTTGATGATGGCAAACTTCTGCCATAATCAACTAACAATAGATCACACGAGTTTTTTTTTTCAGAGCTATGAAAGAGATGTGAAATGAGTATGTGTTCGTACTCTCTTGTGAGATGCCACGAAAACGCCATTTCTAAAGCCTGTCAGAAGCTAAGCATACATAGAAACAGCTGAGATAACTAGGAAACGTCTCACTCTTAACTACAATTGGAGTTAAAATATCCCTATAGAAACACAGAAAAATAATTATTTAATCGGAAGATGATGATTTGCTTGGACAAATTTAATTTTAAATTATTTCTTATTACGAAAAATGGGTGGGGAGGGGGGGCCCTTATTTGTGCATTATTGATTTGTCTAATGTCCTTTTGTAATCCTTTTTATTTTGTAATTTTTTATGAGATTTATCTTTGATATATATTATGTATCGTGTGGTGGATGGCAAAGTTTGAAAAATAAAGCAATTTAAATGCTGCCAAAGAACGCGGGACCAACTACCATAATTCCTACTTAAATGCCCCAAAAGCTAATTGTATTTACATACATAAATATATATATATATATATATATAAATCAATGCAACTACAAAAATGTTTGTTAGCACGTTATATGTTATATAGTAGAAATGAACCTGGCATGCAAATATGTATGCCTCAAAAGCTAAATGAATATTTTGAAATCACAACGCTCACGAAACCTATTACATGCTTACAATTTAGAAACTATAGATTTATTACGTCGTTGTAATAGGTTAACTAATTAGTCTTATTCGAAGATGAATATAGATATAAAAATTCAAAACTTTCTGCGAGTCATTATTCAACTAATGCTTTGTAGTTGACCAGACAAAAAGCCAAATATTTTTTAACTATATTCTCTCTCTATACTGAGATTTGCTATGACGCCCACCTATCGTGAACAGTGGACACCATAAGTCAATCTCTCAATATTTTGCGATTTTTCGATTCCCAACGTCGCCAACACTTCCGCATACCCTCTCGGATCCATTGTTAATCTAAATCGCCCTCTACAATGTGTTAATTTTTAAGAAAATCATCATATTAGTCGCCGGCCACGTGTACACAATAAATAATGAATTTTCTTAAAAATTAATGTGTTGGAGAGGGCGATTTAGGTTAACAATGGATATGAGGGGGTCTACGGAGGTGTTGGCGACGTTGGGAATCGAAAAAACGCAAAATATTGAGAGATTTGCTAATGGTGCTCACTGCTGACGGTAGGTGGGCATCATATCAAATCTCTATATATATTGGTGTCTTTAAAGCATTATTTTGTTGCAGGCTTTCACCGTTTTAATTGATATTTTGCATAGGACCCCATCTCATGTTCATTTTTCAAATTACTTTTAAATAGCATATGAGGTGTTGCGGTCCTATTAAAGCCGGCGTTGTTGAGATTTTCGACTAGCGATCTCTTTATTATTACACATGCACAGGCCCTAAGTTTTCTGAAAATTATGTTTAGTATTGCGAAAATTAGTAGAAAACGGAAATTAAACCACGAAAGTTACCATGGACGTGGAATGATTAGTATATATTGTATCATCAAGAATTTTAGAAGTGAAACAAAGTTTATGAGTTATTTGGCGTGATCAAAGTGTCGTTCTCTTCACATCACATCGATATCAAAGTTTGTATTAATTTTTTCCCGAGTTAAAACTCCTAAGATTCCCCCTTAAAGGTATACATTGTATACGAAAGTAGTATATTTGTTTCTTTTTCCTCCATGCTTGTGGGCTATATTTTTATATAAAAAGACATTGCATTTACAATAATAGATAATGTATTAAATCAATCTTCGTCTATCGTGGCAAACATCAATTTCTACTAAATGCTTTTGGAATCAGATATACACATAAAATATTTGTTACTTTTGTTACCTCGGATAGGTTCCTAACCATACCAGTTAAATAATAATAATAATAAAAAAAAAGCTGATCTATTAGTGAACAAAAAATTAGAAATTGTCTTGCAAAAAGATTTCCTGATGCAATGTGGAACGAAATACAGATGATATTTAACTACACTTTTACATGAGCAAACGCCTTTGATCAGTGATTGGTAAAACCCTATCTATTCATTGAAAGTGTCCTTACAGTGACACTGATGAAGTCATGAAACTGATACGTTAAACTAATAAAAAATATATAGTTCAAGAAATAAGGAAGAGATCTGACTGCTTTTAGTACTAATCAGCTACGAAGTAAAACATACACTGACAGTTTCAATTGAAGTGTTTGAAGGACATTATCCGTGCCAGATCAAACATAGGAATAATAATTTAGTTGACTACGACAGTCAAATGACGAGATTGTTATAAATCCAATAAAAACTTTATGCGTTCTCATGAATATGACAATGGGAGTGAGACTACTGCACTTAATTGATACATACTATTCTTTTTTCAGTCGAATTGTATGAATACAATTAATAAATAATACGCTCCCTTAAGTTACGTCTATATAAGCTCTACAACTTGGCATGATATTTTTGTGAGTGACGACGATATGACGTGTATTTTTTTTGAGTGGGGAATTTTTACTTTTGTCCACTATATCTTTATTGGCTACAACAAAGGATGGTCCTTTCCACTGTTGTGGGATTCTTTTTATTTTGCTACAAAACACATTCCAATACGTAACCCTAATTATTACCATGGAGTTCTTTCTTATGATTAAAAAGAAAAAGAAAAAGACTAAATATTTAACACATACTTCCAAAATATAACCCATTACGTGTACGTAATCAAATTTCAAAACCTATATGCGATTGTGGACACCCACCACTCTCTTAACACCAAAAAGAAAAGAAAATATGGAATAAAAGGAAAAAGGATATATTAAAAAAAAAAAGAATTTCTAAAGCAATTTCAAAAGCTATATTATAAGTAAATATGTTCTTCGACATGATCCCTAGTTACGTAACTCATGCATAGGAGAGCATAGTCTATGATAACGAGACCTTCGAGGCGTAGAAATCGTAACAGTTGTGATTCCAATTTGAGACTTAACCCCCAAAATTACTTTTCTTTTGTCCGATTTTTCATTTACTATATAATTCCCTCTTAAACCACGACAAAACAGACAATTTCACAGAGGAATACATTGAGAAAAGAGGCACTCAATAGAAAATTGCATCTCTTTTTTTTTTATCCACACGGCATCGCCATATTTATCAGTCTGAAGTAAATTTAAATTACATTGTCAACGATAAAATCTTCGAATAAAACTACTCAACCCAAGTATGCGTACAGTCCTAAATCCTCATACTACCATAACCATAGTTGGGTGGAAAATTCAACTATATGGGGGAGATATGATGATATGAAAAGATAATTGCATGGATTTGGCACAATGCGAAGCGGAGCCCACAATATTCAAAACACGTGCCAAGTTGAACTTATCTTTTCCTCACTTAATAATATCGTTCATCGCTAATCTTTAATTTACTTGATTTTTTGCTTCTCTTTTGTTTTCCACTTAACGACCCCACGATATTTAATGAGGGCCCAAAAAACAACTGTACACGCGTCAACCATTACAAGCTACGAAGAAGTGGGGCCCATAGCCGTGAGATTCGGTGATAAAAGCGGGTCCCACCTGTCCAATCAATCTTCTTTGGATTTTTTCGGGTAAGAGCCGTGTAGTATTGGGTACACTCCCACGAATAGTCGGGCCCCACTGCGGGCCTTGGGCCCAAGAAAAAACGAGAAAAATGGCGAAGAAGATAGAATAAAATACCAAAAACTAATAAAAAAAAAGTCAAGCGATCAGCCAATGAGAAGACAGACGTGTGGGCTTTTTTATTTAAGTTTCAACAACTGCTTTTGGCTTTTAAATTTATTACTAGCCCCACCGTCGTTGTCGGCAGGGACACGTGTCGACTGCTGAAACGACGTCGTTGGCTTGTCCCGTTTCTAACATCGTCGATGATATGTGTGCCACTTCAGCCGCTTACCAAGAAGCCATCGATGATTAGTTAAAATAGGTACGTAAATCTCGTTTGTACTTGCGATGATATTCATATTGTAATAAATCAATATGATTCGAAGGAGGAGAAAGATCATTATACACTTCGGTTATGTTATATTTATATATATTTATATATATATATATTTTTTTTATATAATATGAAAACGTGGCATATGTATATATCCCGACACTCGGACGCAAAAATTAGGCAGTCAAACTCAACAACACTGTGTGATTTTGTGACGAGTTTCTAGAAACGAAGTTTATTTTGTCATATGAATTTATTTAGCTTGTAGTGATCATGGTGGTTTTCCTAATTATTGCTTCGTTCTCTGTTATACACGTTTGATGGCCATGAATTATTTTAATATTTTGAGATTATATCTTTGGCGCAAAAAGGTTAGTTATTATGTGGTGGTATGGTTCATATGCCAATATTACCGGATACTTGTTTAAAAGTGAAGTGCACTAAAAGAGATGGATCGTGACATTAAAGACGTTTTATCACTTATCCTAAGATTAGATTTATTGCACCTTATTTGAAAAGATAAAAGGCACTAACAAACGCTGTATTTGAGTCAAGCGACCGAATCTAAATCAACAAGGCCCTCCACTCCATGATTTAAAAACGTAATAAAAAAAATAAATATAAAAAACGAACATTGGACTCCCTCGAAAATATCGGATTTTTTATTACAACAATCAGACCAAAATAGTTAGTTGAATTATGTCCGATCATGTCAAGAATCTTGGGACTTTCCAGGCCCAACTGTAAGCCCATTTATTGGGTTTGGGTCAGGCCCGTAATATACGGGATCAAGTTTAAGCCCACCTTGTCAAAATAGGCCCAATACATTAATTTGGGCCTTATATAATCTATTGTATCCACACACACCACTCATCACACAAACTCGCGATCATCAAAAGTATGCATGAATTAGGGTTTAATTGTATTAATTTCGATATATAAATACTTCTAGAGTATCGTTGATTGTATTGTGTTTGAACCACTAATTCTTAAACCAGCCATTAATATTTTAATAGGATAAGTAATGTCAACAAATAATTAAAAGAAATTGTATAGTACGGTAAACAACAAGAGTTGAAGAGTAAAACAAGATATGTATGATTTATTGCGGGAAGCTTTAAGATGTACAAATACAGTAATAAAGTGAAGTTGATTTGCTTCGCTGTTTCCCTATTCAAATTCAAGCACTAGTGTGCAGCTGTTGTCAATTCTTAGTCCAAAAATGGCGTATTATTCAAGTGCCATAGAAACGTGAAGCATTGGGAAATTTCCCATATTCATCTTGTATGGATAATTTCCAAATAAGACCAACTTATATTTGGATAAAACAGAAAAGGGTAATCATGAATATTTAGTTCCTTAGAAGCAATTGGCTTCTGACTAGGTTTTGTATTATGTGGGACTATACAGCCGATGTAGGTAATGAGTTTCCAAATAATAAATATAAAAGAAAACAAAAATAACCAAGAAATATTATTTAAGATTAGAGACACCGCCAATTAAGTTTTGTCTCGACATTATTAAATGTGGGAGTAATTTAATGTCGTCGTGACGTCATAAGAGTAGCTTTAGTAGCGTCACAAGCTTTAGTTTCCGTACACGACTTGAATAAGGAACCGTACCTTTGGGAGACTCGAGTCAACTTATCATCAATTGAGGTTTTGACAATCCGTGCAAAAGAATATACTTTGTAATAAATATATATTACATGCACACATAAGCACCATTGACTATAGTATAAATAAGAACTTTGATCAAGCACGAGAAGCCTATTCGCAGTATATGCATATCCTTTTAATGGTAGAGAACAGTGGATTTAGTTACTACAGAGGCTTTTATCATCTTATCATGCGTAATATTTTTTTTATTTTTGTTTGTTCTGATCTTGTAATCTGTGTTCTTGCATATATAAAGAGGTGACTTTTTAGTGCACACTACGAATGACCTACATGGATTCACACCCAAAGCAAATGATATTGATACTAATTAATAAATAATATATTGAGTTGGGGGTAATATAAGCTGTAGGTCACTACCAACACAGAAGCTACAAAAATAATGTCTAAAAGGAATAGATCATTTTGTCGTTTCGGCCGAGATCATGTAAAAGACAAATTGAAGTTCAACAAGTATAATATATAATAAGAAAAAAAGTAATTACCTCAATAAAATTAACTCGTCCACTTTTTAGACCAGTATAATACTGGGAATATTTTTTCAAAAATGAAAACAATAATAGTATTGCGAAATTGAGGACACTTCAAAAACGCATTAAAGCCTAGCAACTACTCCTTTGTCGTCTCTTATCACCATTACTTCTCCGCTTATAAATTGCGAGCCACTTCTCAAAAAATAAACAAAACACACATCACGAAGAAACATATATCGTATCAAAAAATGGGGAAAGGACTTGATAACGCCACAATTTCCAACTCCAAGTCCTTACCTGAAAAAATAAGGACAAAGATCGATGGCCTTGTTGAGATCATAAAGAAAAATGGAAAAGATGATCCAAGAAGAATCACACACTCCATTAAACTCGGCTTCGCACTCACTATGGTCTCCCTTTTCTACTACTTCAGACCCCTCTACGATGGCTTAGGACAAGCTGGAATGTGGGCTATTCTTACAGTCGTCGTTGTCTTCGAATTCACCGTTGGTACGCTATAAAAATCATCTTCGAAAAACAGATAAACTATTAAACTACGCATGCACATAAATATAAATATTTTTTTTCTTGTTTTTCAATTAGGTGGAACGTTATACAAAGGCTTAAACAGAGGCTTCGCAACATTTCTAGCTGGTTCTTTAGGTGTTGGAGCTGAGTACTTAGCTGGTCAATGTGGTGAGACTGGCGAGCCCATCGTTCTTGGCCTTTTAGTTTTCCTCCTCGGTAACATATAATCAAACCCTATACATACATACAAGCTAGAATTATTACCAAAATACGTATATGTAATTAATAACGTCTTGTGCGTGTTTCTGTGTGCATCAGCTACTGTGTCGACATTTACGAGGTTTATCCCAAGCGTAAAGAGGAGATACGACTATGGAGTTCTTATCTTTATCTTGACGTTCAGCTTGGTAGCAGTCTCGGGTTTTCGGGTCAACCAAATACTCCAAATGGCCCATCAAAGGCTGTCGACGATTATGTTGGGAGGAGCGACTTGCGTTTTGATATCCATATTCGTCTGCCCAGTCTGGGCGGGTCAAGATCTTCATAATTTGGTCTCTGCAAATTTGGAAAAGCTTGCAGATTTCTTACAAGGTGATAAAGACAAAAAAAGATTACATTTTTATTACATGCATCCTAGTTTTTCTTCTTTTTTTTTTTATTATGTCATTTTAATTTTTTGAGTGCATGCGACCCATTATAAGTCGTAGAGTAAATAAAAGCTAATAAGCGGCTGTATGTTTTTTATTAAAATGAATCTTACCTTATACTTAATACCTTTTTTGTTAACTTGTTTATTAATTAATAAAAGGTTTTGGAGGTGAATTCTTTAGCAATATCGCCGGCGAGGAGATCGACGATAAGGGGAAGTCGTTGCTCAAGGGCTACAAAAGCGTGCTTAGTTCCAAACAAAACGAAGAATCGCTGGTTAGTTTTGAGCGATATATTTCTATATGCAGAATATTAAATATTAATAGATTTCAACAATAAAAAAAATACAAAATTTTTATATTATAATTTTCAGGCAAACTTTGCTTGGTGGGAGCCTGCTCATGGTCGCTTCAGATTCAACCATCCATGGAAACTTTACCTAAACATCGGAAATATCTCAAGGGAATGTGCTTGTCATATCGAAATACTTGTCAAATGCATAGAGTCAAAGCCAAAGGTAATAGTACAATTATCTTAATAAACCACTATTTAATTTAATTTAAAGGTCCTAGCTAACAGCAAACTCATCAACATATTCTGTTATTACAGGCCCAGTCAGAACTTCAACAGAAACTCCAACCACTATGCATGAAACTGAGCTTTGAACTGGGAAAAACCCTAAAAGAGCTCTCTGATTCCATCAAGAACATGACGTTTCCTTCTCCTTCGTCCGAGAAACACTTGGAAGGTTCCAAATCCTCCGCCGAAGAACTCGAGAAGCTTCTAGAAGGTTCCTCCCTTCCCATGGGAGCCAACCTTCAAGAAATCGCCCCTCTCCTCACTGCATCTTCCGTGCTCATCGACATCATCAAGTGCGTCGAAAAGATTTCAGTTTCTGTAAGAGAGCTTTCTGAGAATGCCCGTTTCAAAAAGATAGATATGGTCAAGACTAATACTGAGCTAAAGGCAAATCAGTTGCTTAAACGTGGAGCGGTTAAACCTATTGATGACGTGGCTGACCACGGTAATAATAATAATAATAATAATAATAATAATAATAATAATAATAATAATAATAATAATATCGGTGGCCACGTGGTTATCGATATTCAACAGGCATCAGTGGATCACGCTTTGGAGAGAAAGTTAGAAGTAACAAAAACCTTGAAGTAATAATAATAAGATATATCGTCCGTACGTACGTATATGTTGAATATATGTTTTGTCGTTGGAATATTCTAATCTCTTATGTAAAAGATTAGAAGGCGTCAAGATAATGGTGCATGTATGCGTGTACCCACCGTACGTTATTATGCATACATGAGCTTTTTACCATTTAGGTGGGGAAGTGATGATTGTATTAGTTTTTTAGGAGTCGAATGATCTATCGTTTTTCTTTATTGTAATGAATAATTGTACTCGTTAGGTACTTGTGATCAAATTGTTCTTTGTATGAGTTTATTATGTAGTCAAAACAATAATCAATTGTGTTTGTAATTGATTATGGGATGGCCATTAATAGCAGTAGTAAGCACTATCACGAGATTTGAAAGGTTCACAACGTTGCATATTACGACAATGTATTGTAACAATTGGTTTATTAATCTACAAATGCCGTTGTCGGCTCACGAATCACGATTAATTAAAGCATAGTCGAATACTTTAGCTACGATGTTAATGGAAAATAGAGCATGAAGTATAAGTAGCTTATTAGGTCGATTGAATACAAACAAAGTTCAAGTTGGAGCAATACTACAATCATATCGGCATGCAACATCGAGAATATTCTATCTTAATAAATGGCCACTGTACACACACTACGAGTTCATTCGATCTCCCTCCATTGTAGTTTCAGAATTTATATTTTCAATTGATCAAATGATGATGCGTGATAGCTATATAGGCTCAGGCGCTGATGATGAACCGACTAGGCACTTGACAATTAGGAACCCAAAACTAGAAAAAAGGTTCATCTGTGCGGAGGATATTTAGAGTAAAGTTAGGCTTGAGTTGAGTTGTTCTCCACTTGAAGAGAGGCAAGTTAGGCTTGAGTTGAGTTGTTCACCTAGACACATTTTTTTTTTCTTGTTCCAAGTATTACCTTACCTACCTACTACTCAGATGCATGAACACCAAGTTGCATGGTTGTATATTCTGTTTGTTGTTGTTGTGTCATAGCATAGCATGTATACCCACTAAGTTGGTGTTTCGAAATATAATTGGAGAGCAAAGTTTCTTCATCTACTTATTGAGGGGAGCAAGTTGTAGATATCTAATATCATCAGACACAAACATCCACAATTTATCACAACTTCTTCTAGTTCTAGATACTTGTAACAAAAGCCACGATATTCAACTATACTACAACTCGGATAATTTGTTGCGTGTAATCATTGGACGACGACGACAATATACAACTATCATGTTGTATGTGCCGACCAACAATCTACAGACAAATCGTTTCTCAATGGAGATATTTGTGCGTTAACCAAATTGGCTTCGTTGATTACTCTCATCTTACATACAAATGATGTTCCTTTCTCGCAAGCAATTATGGCTTTTGTCGTCACCAACCAAGTGGGTAACGGTATAACTAAGACAAAAAACTCGAACTTACATCTTAGAATAATCAGAACCAACATTCGTACTACCATTGTTGCAGAAAACTAAGACGTAATGTAAAAAATTAAATATTACTTGGTTTTTAAATAATGATTCATGCATATTGTTAAATAAAAGACGATAATATATTAAATATCACACCTAATTGAAAGAAAACTTGTACACAAGGACATTACACGATAATACACATGCTTATCTATTGCATACGAAAAATTTTTGGTTTTACAAAACCTACCAACCATAAATAGGACTCTCAACCTGGGGAGGCAAAAGGCCGAGATCTTTACAGTGTTGTTTGTCATAATCCCTCGTTCCCGGGATAGCACCAGTGCACAGCCTAAGGAATTCGTTCCCAGTAAGACAATAGTGCGCAAAAGCCAATCCTCCGTCGACAAACTCATTAAGGTTGGGCATCGAGACAGATTTAGCAATGCCCTTGCTCCTATCTGCGTTCGCATCGATTATCGAACTACTGTTCAGTACCTTGTCGAGCTCAGAGTATTCCATGAATCTCTGCGTAGCTGCTTCCCATGAGAGGTTGTATCTCTGTTCGGGTGTGAGAGGCTGAGGCTCGTTCGCCATTGCTTCTTTTACTTTCGTCACAAATTCTTCGGTGGATTTGTATGTCAAGCAGTTTGGGAATGCTCGGAAGAAATCGTTCGATGGGTGGTCAGCGCAAACGACGAACTTTCCCATTGCTAGGGCCTCGGCTGTAGCTGTGCAGAGCACGTCGCTGACGCTTGGGTTTATGAAGATTTTGTAACTGCGAGGAAAAAGTTATGCGTTTGTCAGAAAAGGATGGCAATGTATTGCCTAAACTTGGTTGAAGTATCTTGGGTGGAGAGTTATTTACCCTTGTAGGGAATCATCTGAATGGTCTCGACCCTTCATGAAGCTGACGTTCAAATTCAGTTTTCTGGCCATGTTCTGAACATCCTGAGCATCCTCGCCATTGCCATATACGTCGAGGTTGAAGCCGTCTAAGTCCTTTTTATGCTTTGCTAACAGATCAATCAATTCTTTGTAGCCTTTAGCCCAAACCATCTTTCCTAAGAAATATGCTCCTTTGTTGAAAGCTTGTTGTCCCAGCTCTTTTTCTGCAGCTACCTTTTCTCCGATCTTTAAAAACTTTGGATTGACTCCATGAACGTTGCAGATTACAGACTTGGGCAAATCCTGAGTAGCAGCAGAGAGCCGAAGGACCTATTATCAAATCAAAGTAACAATTACTACGACGGAGCTATTTCATGAGAAGCAGAGCAGATGATGATCGATCAATGTTGGTCATGAAAATGGAAATGAAGAGGGACACGTCACCTTATCGCAGTAAGCTCTCGCAACCCAATTGTTGATATGTTTAACAAAAAAAGCTTGTAGAGCTCCATTTCTCTCCCTCTTGATGTACTCCAAGTAATTCGTGTGAACAATTCCCACCACATGATTAAATTTGTCGGTCCAACGCTTACCGTGATGATACCAGTTCAGGTGTTCGGGTTCTTCAAGAATTGCAATGTCAGCATCCTTTGACGAAATAAAATGAGAGGTATCTCCGGCTGGAATAATGCTCCTCCTTGATTTCGAAAACTGGGACAAATAATTGGAGATTGAAATGAGTAGAAAATATAAGTTTTTTATGTCTCGTGTGGCAAGAAGCAAATAGAAGTTCTTTAATTATCATAAGATTCCATTTTTTTGCTAATCAGACGATGATTTCTTCAACCAATGAATCTTTTGGCAAGAAGCAAATAGGCCTTACCCTCTACCCCAGAGAACTATATCAATCATAATAAAGTAAGAAATTTAGCTTTACAACCAACCTTTCCTGGGTAGAATGATATCTTGAAATCAGGGCTAAAGCCAACCCTTTCCTCAAGCCAACCACGAATATAACTTTCCTGCTCCTCTGGTGAGGCAAAAGTTAGATTGTTTGGATAGACTAGCTCTTGATCCGACCTACAAAGCCATGGAACCAACAACGTAACATTCTGCTGTGCCGATTTTGCTAAGTAGGCAGCCCGAAACAACGGGTTCACAGCTGTCCCGGTCATCCACGGAAGGCTTGCAGTAGTCACAATAGCAACGTGCCTCTTTTTGTCCAAGTCTGAATCAAAGTTCTTCCCAAAATCACCCCAAAAGCCACCTTCGTAATGGTGTCCCGTACTTTGGAGGACGCTCGCTATCCTTAGATCTAACTCATCGCTGATGTTCTCACTTTCGATAACAGATGATTCTCCTGTCGGTACGGACCGCAGTAGAAGTTGGTTTTTGCGCTTGCTGCACAGGTTTTCCACTATCTTGTCTGATATACCTATCACGCCATATAAGATGCGTCAACTCAAATTTCACAACCGAAATTAATCATCACCGAACATCAAAGAGAAAATGGAGAGAGATCAAGGTTAAGATGATTGTCCGATTAGCAAGTCTGCGAACCTCTGTTAATGCCGAGTTGATCAAGCAGGGGGCTAGACTGCCTAACCAAACATGCTAGTAGCTCGGGCACATCCAAGGGAGGTACGTCCTGATTTTTTTTAAAAAACGAATCAAGAGTATAAATAATCAGAGACATCATTCATAAAATTGATAAAGATTCTAAAGGATATGCTTTTTATGACGGGGATCTTATCCAGTGTAACCCAATTTAATCGCATTTTGCACATGTCTATATTCAGATAATCATGAACACACGCCACGGAAGAGTACCCTACCTGTGAATCATTCGGGTCCTTGTAGATTGATTTCTGCAACACAAGCAGCAAGCAGTGAAAATCAGTTAATAGGAAGTCGAGTGCATTGAAATGAGAAACTGGCAATTACAACCCCTTAGTTTCTAACATCATAAACCAGCCAATAGCTAACATAAGCACACAACGCAAGTGCAATCACAGAACTGAGACACAAAGAACAATTAAGCTGAGACTACCCTGAACCAGAAATCAAACTCACCAAGCCAGACTTGAACTTCTCAACGAACTCACTATTCTTAATCCCCTCAATAATCTCCGACGAGCTCTTCCCTTCCAGCTCCCTCAACTTGGTCTTCCACGTCCTAATCGGCTCCCAAATTTCCCCAAAATGCCCCTCAACATCCCTATCCCTGACTCCTCTCCAATCGCTCCTCTCCTCCTCCTCGACCTCCGCAACAATCGCGTTCTTCAGAGCTGAAAAATTTATCTTGATCGGCGGCCGCGGCGAAAACTTGAAGTCGGGAGATGAATAAGCCCTCCTAATTTCCGACAGCTTCGGCTGCAGCCTCTTCACAAACTCCGGCGTCGGCGCGGGGTTGAGGGTGGTGGCAGACGCCGTGATTGTAGGGACAATGAAGGGAGATTTCGTGTTCAGAAAGTTCTCCAATTCGCGGTCAGCTAGATTTTTGAAGGAGTTAGCTCGATTTTTCAGAAGCTGGATATCCGCGTCGGCCGATGAGCGGACCTCGCGCCAGCCCTTGGAGATGAAGGAAAACGCCTTCTCAGCTGACACCACCGTCGACGTCGACGTGGCGGTGGCCCCAACCGAAGCCGACGAGCGAGCCTCGGGCGGCTTGAAGTTCATTTTTCGACGCTGTTCTTATGCTTTGTGTGTGGATCTCTCTCTCTCTCTCTCTCTCTCTTTTCTGTTCTCTATCTATTAATGTGGAATATTCCTCTTTCGATGGCGCTGCTCTGCAATGCGATGCCTTGTAATTGATGGGTATTTTTGTTTATTATCCTCGTAACCATATGCCAATACTACAATAATTTGGAAATAAATTGAGTTAAATAGGTGGAGGATATTCATACGAGTTATTTTTCAAGGGCTGAAAGTTGACACGTGGTCCGACACGTAGGACATGTACATGGTCTTGGATATCAGTTCGGTGACGTGGACAACGGCACGTGACAGGGTGTGGGGTGATTGTAACGCATTTTAGAATTGGGCATTTTCATTTCAGGCTCCCTTATAATTATCATTTAGGATTCGGGCCCTCTTGGCAAAAACTTTAGTTTTAAGGACCCATCTTCTGCCAATACCACTTCATTGCTCTGCCATACCAGTATGTTGAAGTTTGTAACACAAAACGATCATTCTATACCAGTTCATATATCTTTCATACCACTTTTTTACACCACACAAAATGTGTCATTTAACTTAAAAAAAATTCTCAAATAGGGTCTGAATTCGAAATCAAACCTTAATAGCCTGATTCGAATTCAGTTTGTAAATTTTAAATAATTAATCTAAGTAACTTAAATATCATCAATTAATTACTCGGCTAGTAGTATATGCTTCGGCTCTATTTGTTTTTTCTTGCCATTTGTCAGATGCTATTGGATGAATGAGATCTCAGCAAGTTGACAGGTGGACGCTTCTCATTGGTTGAATAATAGCTCCGCATAATATTCTAGAGCACAAAAAAAAAATTCCTTAGAATATGAATGAACCAAAAATGAAAATGGAACCCTACTCGGTCACAACCACATGGTTCGAGCGTAAGCCATAAAACTTCACTATATTAAAACTCAAATTAATTATGTTGTCAATTATCCGTACTAAGTCCCCAAAGTTTAGCAAGATTTGGGAAAGTTGCTTCCTGTATATAGTACATATGATACATTCTTGATATTCTTTCCTCTCTAGGTTTTGCCTTCTTTATTTGTTTATTTTATTTCTCAAATATTGTTTTATTGTTGTCTATAAATTATTATATATCTCCTATCGTGAAGTGGAGTGGAATACATTGAGTGTGTACCCACCCACGAAAGTCGGGTCGACATCTATTTTCTTCACCGTGAGAGTCATCTTCATATGTTTTGCTTTGCTTGGATTCAAGCAACGACACAATACGATGCGTCACGACGTTTCTTGTAAATAATGCTATTTAGGGGTGTTCATTCGGTTATAACCGAATCGAACCGCCGAAAGTTCGGTTTGAGGATTTTATAAACACGAAAACCGAACCGATTTTATATTTCGGTTCGGTTTCGGTTTTTATCGATTTTTTTTTTCGGTTCGGTTCGGTAACCGACCGAAAACCGAATTTTAATAAAAAATAAAAAATAATATATAAACGTAATTTATACTATAAAAATATACTATCATATATAGAATTGTATAATATTTTAATTTACCTAATATTTCCATATTTTATTTAACATTTTAATATGATTTAAATTATAAAAAAATATTATCATATATATTTGTATAAAATTTTGATATAAGTAATATTTTTCATATTTTATAACATATGGTGGATACATTATAAGTATAAAACATATAATAATATATGACTTGTATTTTATATAACAATATATATGTATAGAAAAATAATAAAAAAAAATAAATTGGTTTTCGTTTCGGTTCGATTTACCTAAGTAATAAACCAAACGAACCGAATTATTTTCGGTTAGCAAAATGAAAACCAAATACCGAACCGAAACTACTTCGATTTCGGTTCGGTCGGTTAACTGACATTTGAACACCCCTATGCTATATTTATTTGTTACTTTATTTATACTAGCATTTTAGCACATCGATGTGTGTGCAAATATCTTATATTATTTTATATTTTGAACATCTTACCTCATAAATTAAGTTATTTAAAAATAAGTTTAATGTAAGGATAAATTTGTAATAAATGAATTTAAGGGTAAAAGCAATTAAGGGTAAAACCGGAATACATTTAAATTGACAGGCCCGAAACTTTTCTGTTGGGCTCACTGATCCAATGAGGCCCAATTTCTATGTGAGCTTCCGCGTGAAAAGTTACAAAATCTATATCGATCTTCCATGAAATAATTTTATTTTCACACGCTATATTAAATATTTAGCATAAAAACCAAATACAGGATCTGATACGTTGGGATTGGGAAGCTGCAACCATTTTCCACATTTGACAAAGTTCTGCTATCAATGCCTTCTTTTTAACTCTTTCTGGAATTAAATTATATTGAAAACCATAGTCATCACTATTAGGTTATTTCCAAGGAGAAATGAGGTAGAAAATTCCTTGAATGTCTTATGCAAGTATTGGTGGTGAGTATCTTGAATTCTTGGTTAAATGACTACTTTAATAAAATCAATTATACGCTTATCTGCTCGGTTTATTCTCATTGATGAAGATCGAGTAAATCCCGATTTTTATTTCTCATTATATAATTTTGCATCCACAAATCTTTCTTTTGCAATTCAACCGATTCATATTTAAATATATTAAATGGATGTTATTCGATCCATTATTCTTTTACCCTTGAAACCGTTTGGTTGAGGTCTCGACTCAAAATAAAAAATATTCAATCAGCGACATTAAGGAGCATCTCACACAAAATTTCCCAACAGATTCTATTTCTCATTTGGTATATAGTTTTACAGAGAACGCACACGCGCCCCTTATGCACGCGCCGGCAATTGCTTGGAGCAGAAGGAAGCAAATGCAATTTAATGACATCTGCGTTATTTTACTTATGAGCATTTTGCCCAAAATACCCCCACCGCCATAGTCTTTTTCCACTCGTATCCCACAGCTGGCTCCACTATATAAATAAAGACGAAGCCTTGTACGATGTTCTTCTCCTCCTATATTTCTGCTGACCAAGCTTTCCTTCCTCTCAGCTGGACACGTCATCATGGTGGAGGGACGAGGCGGCGGCGCGTCGTTTCCGGTGACTTTCTACGACGGCGAACGGGAGATGAGCATCGGAGAGGTCAACATAAGCCCTACTCTAGAGTACAAGCCCTTTCAGCACATGCTGAGTCAGAAAATCGGAATATCGCCGAACCAAATATCGATTTACCTCGTCGACCGTCGAGAAATCCCCAAGTCGCCGTTTCAGGAACGGCGCCGTATTCCGATAACCGGCAAGGTCAACTTCGCGACGATAATCTGCCGCCACAAGGACTGCGGCTTCCTCGTCGTGCTGAAGAGGTCGAGGAGATCTAGGAACCGCAGAGAGAGGATGGCCAACGGAATCCTCGACTACGGCAATCTGTCGTCGGAAAACGAGTTTTCTCCGCCGGAGAACGTGGTTTTGCTGAGGAGAGACGACAACTGCTTCCCAATGTACGGTCAGATCTCTCAGGTTGAGCTGGCCGAGCTGAATCGGCGCTTGGAGAGTGTCAGGCTTCACGGATACGGGTCGAATCTCGGAATTAACCCGAATTGGGACCCTAGCGACGAAGTCCCGGCGAAAGAGCTCAATCGGAAGAAGCTATATTGTGAGGAATGTGATAAGTCTCCGAGGAATGGGCCAACGTCGTCGTTTCATCACTGCGTGAACGATGAGGTGGTGACCGGGTTCGTTCCCCGGTTCGGGCCAATCGGTTGGCCCAAGCGAGAACGCGTCAATAAGGTGTGAAAATATATTTTAATTTTTTTTTTTTTTTTTTTGGGGCTGTTTTCATTGGTTACGTGGACGTGGGTTAGAAAGGAGATTGCCATGTCTGGTTTTGGTTGTTGAAGGAACTGTACCATTGCCTTTTTCTGTGAATTTTATGAGCTTGGGTTTAGGAAGAATGGGACCCACGGGAGGATTCTCAAATTACGACGATGCCCTTGTTGAAGGGATTTGGCCTTTTGTGGTCACAGGTCATATGCAGTTATTGTAGTAATGAGTCAGTCGAATGGTGATTGGTATATAAGATCTGAAGAGTTTCATTGATCAGTGTTATTACGCAACGCAACGGTGTCATTAGACACTAATAATCACTTGTTGAGTGGACTTGGCCACCTCGCTTTCTCTCTTTGTATTTTATCATCCAAGTAAATGAAAATATCTTTCTTTTTCTTTATTCTGCTTACAAATATGTAAAAGACGTGGCAAAAAGGTGATTTGAAAAATATTGCAAGATTTTCGTTACACATCTTAAAATAATCACAATCGTGCGCCAGAAGTTTGTATTGCATTCAGTCAAGTATCCTTGTCACGTGAGACGGATGCTTTCTTGTTCGACTAAAATAAAACGTAACTTGTTATTTTTAGTTCTTAATGAAGGTGGGCTTTCGTTGGCATTATTAAAATGGGCCGTACACAAAGTTGACACCCAATTTTGTAGCAACTTTTCTTGGTCCTCAATTAAATTTCTCTATATAATCTTATGGATTAAACACTTTTTTGTTCAATGATAACTCATTAGTCCATGGGACTAATTTTCACAGTACTCCCTCCGTTCCGTTATCTTTATCACATATATTGGTAGACACGCAAATTAAGATAGTATAATTATAATAATACAGTACAATAAAAATGTAAAAAAGTGTATATTTTGACACGTCTTTTAAGAATATTTAACAATATTATATTGATTGTTTGTGATAATTTTTTTGCTAAATAAGAAAAGGTGATAAACGCCTGAAATAGAAAAATGTGATAGAATTAGCGGGACGAAGGTAGTACATCATTTATGAAATGAAATGAACCCATTATTGGATTACTTATTCCTATCTAACCTCAACGGTAGATTTAACCTCGTTACTATCTACACACGACACGGTGCGACATACACAAACACATTCTTCTCAGGTTAGTATAAAAGTAAAACATAGTTACAAGGTCAGCCCCATCTCCTCCTCAGTCCACCCACCATTGACCGACGCGTGTACAGGAGAAGCCGAGGGAGTGAAGAACACCGGCGAAGCACACGGCGTCGAGAACAACGACGCCCCGCCGCCACCGCCTCCGCCGACACCCCCCGCCACGTCATGGCCGCCGTCGTCCTCGTCGAACCACTGCTTCAAGCTCATCGCCCTGCTAATAACCCCAACGCCGCCAACACCATCACCACCACCACCGCCCTCGTCTTCTTCTTCTTCGACTCCTCTTTCTTCATCTTCGTCTTCTTCCCTAATGGTGAACAGAAACCTAGGCTGTCCGAACATCTCCTGAAGCTTCAAAACGTCGACGTCGAGGCTCACGCGCCCCACCACGCCGTCCAAGTTCGAACTCTGACGATAATCGTCGCCGGCGGCGCCGATTGTCTGAACGGGGCTTCGATTGGCCGCCCTGGCGCAGAAGAAGTAGAGGAACTGTTCCTTGGAAGAGGAAGAAGGAGCGTATTCGTCGGCGGCGGCCTGACGGCGAAGCGCACGGCGGCGCAATAGGATGTATAAGAGCTGGGCCAAGAGTGCCGCGAGTGTTATTACAAATATAACGGTGAAAGCCGTGCCCAGTTGGCTCATCCCCCGACGTCGACCACCGCCCATATGCTTGAAGAGTATATCTTTAGTAAGGGTTTGAATATTAAGGTAAGAGTTTGGGGGTTTTACATGGCAGAGATTTGCCGTGTTTGGTTTGGTAGTGTAATAATAATAAAAGGCTATTTGGGGTATTGATCTGCTTTTGTGAGTGACTTGTGGATGCGTTGTAAACGATGGTGAAAGTCGATGGGATGACGTGGACTGTTCATTCTTTATTTTTTTTTTCTTATAATTTCTGAATTTCATTTCATTTTACAAAGTCTAGTTTAGACTTTAGAGCTGTGATATGACAATATCCCAACTATTTTTCCAACTTTTTTATTATTTTTTCTTTTCTAACTTAGGATGTAGGATAGATTAATTGGGGAAGTTAATAGTGATGTTTAGAATTAATACATTAAATTGTCCTTTTTTTACTCCTTACATAATCTTTAAGAAAAGAATTAGTTTCAGTTAAGGTAGTTAGGGTTAACTGTGTCGAGCAAACTTCATGTGAGCAATTGGGCCTTTTCTGGTAATGACAATTTTCACAATAGCTGGCCTATTTATTAGGACAACGACATTCACGGCATTAATGACATAAATATAATATAATATAATAAATACGGCTCTTTCACGGCAGGAAACCTCGAGTTTATCTTAACGGTCAAGACCAGATTAACTTGGAATTCTTTTTGGGTTAAAAAAAATAGAAAAAATAAACCAATTAAAGCCCATCAAACCATATATTGGGCTTTCCATGAAGCCTTATTAGGCAATTGGCCCAATAGATTACAAATACCGAATCAAAAGACGAAAGTAACCTTCATGACAACCAAGGTACTACGCTGTCAGGCGCTTTTTTATCAGCTCCTTTGCCATTTGCGGTTCAGCACCAGCTAAATCAGGTAACCCTAATCTAATTCAAATGCAATAAGCAGCGATTTCGCTCGTTTTTCCTAATGATCTGTTCTTCTTTGATTTGGAGGCAATAGGTAAGAGTTTCTTTTGCAGAATTTTGCTCCCGGTTGATTAGCTTGGGTTAGAAATGGCTAAGTATTCGGGAAAAGGAGCACCGACGAACTCTTGTGTTTATGTGTGTAATTTGCCTCCTGGAACTGACGAGAGTATGTTGGCTGAGCATTTTGGTACCATTGGCTTGCTTAAGGTATGTATTCTTCATTTTTTCTTGCTTATTTGATATTTTTTTCTGGGTTGTACTTCAGATATGGATGTAAGCATCCTTGCATGTCTCCCCCAAGTTCTTATATTAGGTTCATCTCCGTCTTATACGTGTTTTTGTTTATTAGAAAGATAAACGAAGTGGGCGTCCTAAGATTTGGATATACCACGATAAAGTGACGAATGAGCCGAAAGGCGATGCCACTGTGACTTACGAAGATCCGCATGCTGCATTAGCTGCGGTTGAATGGTTCAATAATAAAGATTTCCATGGGGCTACTATTGGAGTTTTTCTCGCCGAGTCGAAGAGCAGCAAAGACGATGATGTGAATCTTGGTGCTGAATCAGGCGATTTGGTGGCTAATGATTTTGATGATGGTTCTGCGACTGCAAATGGTGGTGGTGGTGCTGGAAGAGGTGGCCGCGGACAAGCATGGAAAAAAGATGGAGATTGGCCATGCCCAAATACAAGGTCTGTGATGCGATCATTGGTGAGCAGCTCTTTCTTGCTCTGTCATATCTTTCAGATGAAGTTTGAATGAGACATTTCGTGAAAATTTCTTCATAATTATTTTGTGTGGTGGAATTGTCTCAGTTGTGGGAATATAAACTTTGGATTTCGCGGAGCATGCAACCGATGTGGGACCGCTCGCCCAGCAGGAGTCCCCGGCGGTGGTTCTATGGGCGGTGGCTTAGGTAGGGGTCGTGGTGGTGGGCCCGACTTAGGAGGCAATGCTCGTACAGTTGGAGCTGCCGCTGGAGGAGGGCTTTTTGGCCCAAATGATTGGCCTTGTCCTATGTAAGAATGTGGATAATCTTTAATTGACATTGTTCTTCACGGACATCCATAATTTTAGTTGTTTGGTCTTATCCTCATCATTCCTTTTGAGTCCGTATCGTATTTATTAAGTGACAGAGGTTTAATACTCAAAGAAAAGGGTTCTTATTTGCATGTATCTGTGTAGGTGTGGGAATATTAACTGGGCAAAGCGATTGAAATGCAATATCTGCAATACCAACAAACCTGGAACTAGCGAGGGGGGCGTAAGGTATGCCACTGACTTTTCCTTTTTTCGTTTTTGCCTGTCTTATTTGCTACTTAAGATCATTTGTGATTTTACATGGCTTATATTCAGAGGTGGACGCGGTGGAGGGTACAAAGAACTAGACGAAGAAGAGCTTGAAGAGACTAAACGCCGCCGCAGAGAGGCTGAACAAGTAACAATTCTAATTCTTCCCCTGGTAGAGTAATTCAATAAACACATTTTTATCTTAACCTCTGCTGTCTCACTCTCAGGATGATGGTGAAATGTACGACGAGTTTGGCAACCTTAAGAAAAAATTCCGTGCAAAAACACAGCAAGCTGAGCTCACTTCCTCTGTTCCTGGCGTGGGACGCGCCGGGTGGGAAGTTGAAGAATTAGGTTTGCGATGAATGAATGTTTATTATTTTCGTGATCTCGAAATTGAATGTGAATCTCTTTCTCTCTTCGATCAATCAGGTGATCGAGGCAGAAAAGAACCACCGAGTAGTAAAGAAAGAGGAAGAGGAGAACGCAGCGACGATAGAGAAAGAGATAGCAGCAGGCATCGAAGTAGTAGAGAGCAGAGGTCCAGCAGGGACAGGGATCGAGCTTACGACTATGATCGAGACAGAGAATACGGTCGTGAAAGAGAAAGAGACAGAGATCGGAGATACCATCGCAGTTGAGACTACTATGTTCTTTTTTTTCCCTCCTATGATGATGTAGGATAATTGCTCGACTATTATTTGGTGGTGATGATGATGATGCTTTAAACTCTTTTAGATAATGTATTTCCTTCCTCAACTCTAGTTATCTATCGTCAGACCATATTTTGGTGTGTGAAAGAAAATCTCGTGTTTTTTTTTTTTTGTTTTTTTTTAATTTCAGATATGTTAAGGAGCAATTAACGAATAAAACATAGTTGAAGGGTTTATCATGAAAAATACTTGTAGCTAATGCTCAATTTCTGCTAGAATTCGGTTCTCGAGATTGTATATGTACGCATGTCAGCGGCGCATACATGAGAAATTAAATAGAGGGTTAATTAAAGATCAGGCCCTACTAAGATGTTTAACTTTGTGTTCAGGCCCCATTTGAGTTTGATTTAGGATAAAGGACCTACTTTTGGAAAATTCAGTGGAAACTACCTAAAGACTGCGAAAAGACATAATTATCCCTGACATATGCGAAATTTACCACAGAATACCCAAATGATCCGATTACAGTTGTCGAAATAATTATAACAGTTTTAGGCTGAAATGAAACACTTCCATTCATTTGGATAACAAATTGTCTGTATTGAGTACAATATCGCATATATTGAGTAACAACTTTATCAATTATAATACCAATACTAATAAAATGAATAAATTAGAGAAAAATACATAAATAATGTGATAAGACATATTTAACACTGCATATGCCAAATCAACGAAAAATACTTGAATAATACGATAACAAGTTTCGAAAAAATAATAACAGTTTCTCATCGATCTCTCCCAACAAGCGACGCATCGATCGAAACGAGATTTCACGTTCAGACCCAAATAGATCTCCACGATTGTGATGATATAAGGTGAAACTATCGTTAATTGATCATATGTGTTGATAAGTTTCGGATATTAGTGACGTTAATTGTGAGAAAATAAATATTGCCCGTATAGCAGAAAAACCACGTTTCGTTTAGTAAATAACAAATGATGTTGCAAAAGTAACACATCATTCAAAAACAATACCGCTTCCTGCAATAACACATTTCTTACACTCAATCGGTCGAAAGAAGAAATTCACGTTCGAAATTCGATCCAATCTCGACGTTACTAACAACACAAAGTTGTATCGACTTCAATTTCTAATGGGTCTTCATACTCGAAGAGAATTTTCGAAGTTCATAAAGCACGAAAGCTTCAAACACAATTCGGAAATTTCGTTTAATACGGTGAAATCTCGACTTTAATGACCGGATAATGTAAATTCGACACAATTTCATCATGAGCCTTAGTTATCGATAATAATTATTGATGTTAATCATGGAATAACGAAGAATTTTGATGAGATCTAAGAGCACGTTTGCTAATTAAAATGGTTACACTCCATGCGTTCTGGGTAACAATTCTTGGAAAAATAATACCATATATCTTGATGCTTATAACAAATATTTCCGCAAAACGAACATATAAGGAGAAAATAATAACGACCCGTCACCCGTAAATAACACATGTAATACCCAAGTAAATGCAAAGATGAATAGATCATAACATGATAACAATGCGAACCTAGCTGAATGACGCGATAACAAGTTTCGAAACAAAAATAACACTTTTAAGCTAATAGGAAACATTTTCTTTCAGTTTAATAACAAAAGTCTTGTACTTAGTTCTAAAATTTGTATATTTAGTACATGTGTGTCATCTATAATAACAGAACCAACACAACGAATGACAAATTTTCCAGTTGCGATAAGACATTTAACCCTTGCCAAAGCGACGAAAAATAACAATTTAGTGCCCCCAAAATAATTGTTTTAAGCTGAAAAAAACATACCTTTAATAAGCTGAAAAATTCATGTTTCAAATTCGACCCAATCTCGACGTTACTAACAACAAACGTTGTATTGGCTTCGATTTTTCATGGGTCTTCATAATCAAAGAGAATTTTCGAGATTCATAAAGCACGAATGCTCCAAACATACGTTTAATATGGTGAAATCTCGACTTTAATGACCGAATAACGTGAAGTCGACACAATTTTATCATGGGCCCTAGTTATCGACGACAATTATTGATGTTAATCATGGAATAATGAAGAATTTTGATGAGATCTAAGTGGTAAACGTTTGCTTATTAAAATGATCACTGAATAACACTTCATGCTTTCTGGGTAACAATTCGTGGAACAATAATACCATATGTCTAGATATTCATAACAAATATATCCGCAAAACGTAACATATAATGAGAAATTAATAACGACTCGTTACCCGTAAATAACACGTTTGCCAATAAAAAGTTGGTTGGTAACATTTTCTTTATTCTGAGTAACAATTCACGCAATTTGGGTAACACATCGTTAAGAACATTCTAGGAGTTTCTAGAATGTCAGAGATATTAACAGTACAATAATACATTGCCTGCAAATAATACCACATATCTGATAAAAAATAACAATATAGACCAACCATATAACACATTTGTAGCTATAAGTACCACAATATAGCTAATCAACCCCACATTACTATTTCGATTAATTTCCTTCATAAATTCATTTCGTTCGGATGTATAAGATTGAAATTCATGAAAATAGATGATATGATGAAGCTAAATCACAAAATTTCATTAAAAGACACGTTTTGCGAAAGTTGGTATCAATATGTGAAAAGTTGAGATAAAAAATCATACAAACATATATCCCTTCCTTCACAACATACTAGTATCTCATTTAATGAGACATAATCGTGATGAATTCCAACACAAACGTGTTCAAAGTTCAAAATTAAACCACAAATATCATTTTATATGTCATAAATATGTATTTGATACATTTTCGAAGTTATTTGTCAAGGAATATTAACAGGATGATTCGTTAATGTCACCAGTACCAGATTGCCCGCACGTAATACTACATGTTTGCTATAAAATAACAATGCGAACCTATCGAATAACGTGTTTACACATAATGATACCACATAACAGGTTTCCAGTACCACATTACTAATTCGATTAATTTCGTTCATAAAAGCACATTGTTCGAGATTTATAATATTAACATCTTGTAAATGTATGATTTGATGCATTTATCACACTCCTATAAAAGCTACATTGTTTGATTGAGGTGGATGATAGTGAATGTTCGAGGTCAATAGTTATTCAAAACATAAACTATTACTTTGTTCATTGAAACATCACATATGAATTTCAGCACGAATGCCATCAAAATTCAAAATTAAACCACAAATCAGTTTATATGTCGTAAATCTTGAAACCTTAAGGGTAACCCTAAACCATTAAACCTTAATCTCCATAAATACATAACCCTAAACCTTAGTGCGACAACTACAGTAATTGGTAACACATAAGCAACTTTTAGTAACATATTTAGCTAAATGGATAACAGTAAAATAGTTATTAGTAACACATTTGCACTGATTTAGCAATCCCGCTAAAATTCCAATCGTTGCATAAATCCCGCCCAATTAACCCAACCAATTCACAAATTCCGCCCAAAATTTAGCAAGTACAGTAAATTCATCCAAATCCAGTCAAAACCAATATCCCGCCCAATTAACCCAATCAATCCACAAATCCCGCCCAAAATTTAGCAAGTATAGTACCACTTCATGGCAATACAATAATATTTATTGTTTATTTAGTGAAAAATCCTGTACTTTTAGTAACAGTTCCGATAACAACAAGTAACGCTTTGGTTTTATGTAGTAACAGTTTCAATGTCAAAAAATATCGAAACATGCCTTCTAAAAGAACTTAGTTCGTAATATAACATTTCATAATACACCATCAATACTTACGGAAATCAAAATTATGTCATAATATACCAATTAATCGACGAAGAAGTCGATTATGAGTAACCCCTCGTATCATGACCCACTTTGTTCATGAACCCATATGTTGGACAAAAAATACCAAATATATACTTCTGAGAAACAAAATAAAGTCGTACAATACCATTTAATGAGATAAAAATATAATATATGAGAAATAAAATAACGTTTTTGTAAAGTTTTGTAACATTAAGACAAATCGTAGTGACAATAATGCATGAAATAGTAACATGTGCTCCCGATGAATCAATGGCTGCGATACGACTTGCTTTCCCACAGCGTAAGTTTAGAAGTGATGAGGTAACGATTGTTTCAAAATTCACAGAGCCTATGAAACGCCCATACTATGGGTATCTCGAATACGCACAGATTAGCTGCAATTGTTGTCAAAATCTAGTTCGATTTGGCCACATTTTTCTCAAATTTGAACCCATATAAAAATTCACAATTCTTACATCGTTCTTCATCAATACTAGAAAAAACATACGTGACACGTCGAAATTGATTGGTTGATGGGGCAGTCGATTGTGCTCGATTCATTGTGAAAAATGGATTTCGATTATCCGGAGAACTAAATATAAATCTGTTAAAAATATTTTACTATCGATAAATAACACATTATCAGTTTAAAGTAACACTTATAAGTTTTACAATAACAACGCGTCATATATCTGTAACATACAACTGGCGTCGAATACCACTTTACTATAAATCTGTTAAAAACATTTTACTATCGATAAATAACACATTATCAGTTTAAAGTAACACTTATAAGTTTTACAATAACAACGTGTCATATATCTGTAACATACAATTGGCGTCGAATACCACTTTACTGAACGATTTCTAAAGGGCATTTTAGTCAAAGCATAATTTGGGTCTTTACCTTTAAAGTTTTCAAAAAACAGGTCCTTTAAACTAAAGAAATTACTGACAGGGTCTGATCACTAAGTTTAAACTTTTCTAGGGCCTGAAACGTAATTGTCCCTTAAATATACTCAGAAGTCAACATTCACTCGGTCATCTGCCCGTGGCTGGCGGCGCCACCTCCGCCAGAGGCGTGGACGCCGGCGTCGGAGATGGAGAAGTCCGGCAAATTGGACACGTGGGACGCAGCATCAGCCACGGATCCACACATCTGAGGTGAAAAAAGTGTCGCACTCGGACAAAACCCTAATCATGTCGCTGTTCTTATAGTCCGCCAAGCAAATCGAGCAGCAAGTCGCCGTCGATCGGTGCTCGCCGCCGCCGGTCGCCTTAATTTCGGAGTACAGCACCTTGGGATAGATCTCGAGTGTGGCCTCGTCCAAGCCCTCCGCGCGTCCGTCTCCTACTGCTAATAATTGGTTGGGGCCGGCCGCCGTCGCCGGACCGCGGCGGTTTACGATTATTCTTTGTGGGAGGACGTGGTTGGCCGGTGCCGTGAGGTTGCTATTGCTTCTTGTGCAGTAGTATGAGGCGAGTGTTACGGTGGTGATGAGTACTAGTATTCCGACGGAGACGCCTATGCCGTATCCGAAGCCGCCTATATTGTCGGAGCCGAGTAGACCGCCGGTAGCGGTGTAGCTCATGGCGGTTAGGAGGATGAATATGAGGCGGCGGCGGCGGTCGGCGGCCATGGGAGAGAGATCATGGGTTGCACATTGGGGATGAGTTTAAGAGTGATTTTCTTTTATCGAGGGAAGTATGTATTTGAGGCGGATTGTGATTGATCATTTTGGTAGGAAATTAATTTTCTCATCGATTTGTGTGTTGCTGCAATGAATACATATATTTAATGTGAATTTATAGAAAAAATAGCCAATGTATAAAAAATTTACAAGTCAGTACCCAGATCAGAAATTTTTTTATTAAAGTATCTGGTTCAACTGTGCGTACCATTTTTTCGGTCTAAACGTACTTTTTTATATGTGTATTGCGTACCACGTCACGCATTTATATGGTCCACATAGATGGTACATATATATGTTCCATATGGTACCTTGCGGCTAATTATGGTTCCATTTTATAGCTTATTACGTACCACAATATGTTTCTCTAAGGTAATTATGTGATATGATGTACCTTGTGGCGGACAGGTACCAATTGCAAAAAAATTATTCTGACAGGTACATGCATATAAAAAATACTGACTTGCTAATTTTTTACATTAGTTGGTATTTTTATGTAAAATCCCTATATTTAATTAAATATTTCAACCAAGGTTAAATCTGGCTTTTCAAATAAAATAATGGTGTTTTAATTAAAATTTAATAAACTAGGGCGATTTTGCTAAAAATTAACAAAATCGAGTATATTGCAGGTAGCAGGTAGAAGGTAGTAGACGCGACGAGGGCCTTTCTTAAAAAAATAAAGTTGACGGGCCATTTTAAAAAAAATATTAACAATGTTTTATTTAAAAGGCCGTTAAATCTCGCTAATTTACGATTGAAATGTGACAGTTACAGTTCAGTCCCTGATTTCTTGACAAGATTGTAAATACCCACGGTTATAGTTTTCTTGTTCTATCTTTAATTACAGTTTACAGAAGTGGCCCGGGGTTGGAAACTTACTAAATTTCATTTATCCATCCACGATCTGATTCTGACCACTATTTTTTTTATTTTCGATTTAATATTTTATGCATTTATTATCTTTTTCTATTTTATTAAGGAGAGAGGCTTCTAGTAACTGCTCCCTAATTGATTTGGTGTGGCAACTACAAATTACCATACTACACCTTACATTTATCATCATTACATCCTTAAAATCATATTTTAATTCTTAAAAATAATATAAAATTAATTCCAACATTATAATCCCACCTATTAAAATTTAAAATACAAAGTAATATGTGCCAAAATACTAGTTACAATAAAATAACAAGCATCGTCCACCTCACCACCGCTCATTTATAACTAGTAGATTAGATCTACAATACAATACAACCTTGGATTGGTCATTGGATCTCTATCCCATTCCCAATATATACGACGGAAACCCTATCTATCTCCAACTATATAGTGAAGTCCCATTTAATTTTTCTTCGAAAAAAGAACCAAAAAGAGAGCAGAGAAAAAACATGGGTCTGAGAATAATCTATGGAGTGTTGTTCCTCAGCTGTTCAACGGCTTGTTTCCTCTGCCTTCACTTCGTTCTTCAGCCCGTCTTCTACTTCAGTTCTTGAACAAACAACTGCTAATTAAGGATCTCATCTCATGGCTCTAATCTGACGTGGATCTAAACATTGAGACGACAGAGATCTATCTATCTAATAGGTAAGAGACGGACATCTTGTAGTTTTAAGGTTGGTGCTTGTTTCTTCAAATAGATTTATGTAAAACAGATCTGTTGTTTTGCGATTCTTATCATGATGTAATAGATGACAGATTGAGACTCATGATGAATTAGTAAGTTTTCTGCTTTTTTCCTATATGTTCTTTCTGTTTTTTTTTTTTTTATTTGAATCTCGTTTGTATTCGGTTGTTCTTTGTCGAGACCAAATTATATCAGAATTTAATGGAAATGCTTCTGCAAACGATAATATAATAGGTTACTAAAACGTATGAGACTATTAGGGGGAATCGAACTGATAAAAAAGTTAGGCCTCAAGAATATTAACAGGGCCGTAGTAGCGTACCCTATTTATAATCCGTGGCCGTAATTCTAATTTTGTTTACCCAAATTGCATGTAATACATAATAAGCAAGTTTCTAAACTTAGATAATCTGTTCTGTTCTATCTGGAAACTGATCACCCCATTTGAAGAAACAACAGATAAAGAAAGAAATCTCTGGGTTGAAGAGCAGAGCGTGTTAACGTGCGTCATCCGAAAGGTTAATATACCACGGAGACGTAATCAACAAATACGCAGATTTGATTGCTTGCATGTCAATATTATTACAACATAAGTCTGCATCTGTGCCGAAGACGAGGAAGACAGACATTCAATATAATTTTTCAAAGATAGAACGACGAACGTAAAGGATAAAGAGAGAGAAAAAAAAGGACATTTTTTTCTGGGCCCCAGTCAGTTCTCTACCTTCCCCATTGATCGACCCTTTTGTTTGCTTTCAACAATTATTCTCATTTTTGGAAATTACCTCCTAGATTAATCGCTGGTCTTGACTTGCATTGATAGCCACGAAGAACAATATTGGTATCTGCCGCAGCTTTCTTTTTCCTCTACCGAGTTGGCAATTTTATTGTGTATCTATCTATCTCTATATATAAATATTATGGATTCTGTTCCAAGTCCAACATTTGGAAAGAGCGAAAGTGAAGCTTCGGACAGCTTTAGAAACGGAGATTCGAGCATGGGCGTTGAAATGATTGATAGCAATCATCATCATCATATGAGAAGTAACCGCGGCGGTGAGAGGTTCGAATATTTCGGGCTGGTCTATCATTTGGGAGTTAATTCGATAGGCCATGAGTATTGCCACCTGAGATTTCTGTTCATCCGAGGAAAGTACGTGGAGATGTACAAACGCGACCCACACCAGAATCCTGGGATTGTAAGTAATATTCAGCTAAATTTTCCTTTCCTTCTGTTTTTCTTGTAAAAATGTGTGATAAAGGGTGGGCTTTTCTTCTTAATGCAGAAACCTATAAGGAGAGGTGTCATAGGACCTACGCTTATGGTGGAGGAGATGGGTCATAGGAAGGTCAACAACCACGATGTAAATCTTTTTTTCTTGGAGCCGTTCATGTTTTTTTTATTGATAAGAGATCTGAAGATTCGGAAATTATATTATGTTTAGGATGTTTATGTTCTGAGGTTCTACAATCGGCTGGACGAAGCTAAAAAAGGAGAAGTATGTATTGTTTTTCCTTTTTGCTCTGTTTTAAGTTGCTGATTTTTGCATCGATTTGATGCTTCTTTTTTACGTTTATATAATCTTTTCCGAAATTTTCATGGTGTAAGATTGCTTGTGCTACTGCTGGCGATGCTCGAAAATGGATGGAAGCATTTGATTATGCTAAGCAACAGGTACAAAAACCGTATGAACTAAAGGAATATACTGAAAACATGATCATCTTTTATGAGTTTTTATGCCAGAGAGATCTTGGGTTAGAATCCATTTTTTTTTTCTGATAGCTGAATTAGGCAAATTCACATCTCTGTTTGAAACATTGCGCATATGAATTTCTGCTAGAAAGTGTTATTGTTTTTTTTCTTTTTTATCGGTGTAGGTAGAATATGAGCTCTCAAGAGGTCGAAGTGTAAGAGACAAACTGGCCATGGAAGACGAGTATGTACAATCTTTCTTGTTTTTTTTCTATCGTGCTTATATTAATAAACATAACAGCCTTAGAAGAGATTGCCCTTTTTTCTCCATCTTTGGAATAGAAGCTAGTCTTTTTATGATAAAAAAAAAAAATCTCAATCATACCATAATCTTCTACTAGAAATTCTAACTATTTTCTTCATTTTCAAGGATTAATCTCGAGGGCCATCGCCCCAGGGTGCGTAGGTACGCTTACGGTTTGAAGAGATTGGTACGGATAGGACAAGGTGACTAATAGCTTCCACATTTTTCCCTTTGTGGTTAGAAAATATCACTGGTTAGATTTTATCCGTTAAAAATGATATGAAGCTTCTTTCTGTACTGTTTTTCTTTTTCCTCAGGACCGGAAGTTTTTTTGCGTAAAGCATCGAATTTAGGCGATGATAGAGTGGATGCTTATTTTGATGCAGATGGTGTAGATGTGATAGAGGCACATCAATGGAAATGTGTCCGTACTATCAATGGTAGCTTATTTCTATCAATATAAGTTTTTATTACCATCATCTTAACCTAATTCAATTACAGTTCATCCTCTGCAAAGAACTGAATCAAGAAGACACATTAAGTGTAGGCTTTTCTATTTTTCAGGGGTGAGGATATTGGAAGACACGGCCCACTCAAAGGTAGCCCTCATATGAGATTCAAGAGTCATCATATCTATGATTTCAGTTCACTTGCGTTTATCGAACTTGTTAGAAGATGGGAATTTCGTCTTATCTGTTTGCAGAACGGCAAAGGCATTCTGGCGAAGGCAGTTGGCGTCGTCGATGCCTCTGCTGACACTGTTTTTGAAGTAATATGGGCCCTCGATCGACTCAAGAGATACGAGTGAGCTTTTCCCAGCTTAATTCTTTTTGGGTTCTTCGTTCAAGAAAAAACTGTCTAATGGTTGTTATCTGTAGGTGGGATACTCTGACGGGCGATTTGCAGTTGGTCGATTCTGTAAATGGACATTACGACGTCGTTTATGGCACATTCGAGCCACGCTATTTGACTCGGTGGAAATCTAAGCGAGACTTTGTCTTTTCAAGGCAATGGTTTCATGGCCAAGATGGAACTTATAGTGAGTGTTTACCTAAGAGAAACAATCCTTTATTACCGTATTCTTTCTTGCGACCGAAAACTGATGTCTGTTTGCTGATGCAGCGATTCTGCAGTTTCCTTGTTCGCACAAGAACTCGCCTCCAAAGTCTGGGTATAAACGCACGAAAATAAACCGTAAGGAAATCCTTTTTATTCGTTCCATTGCTGGTAAGAACATATTTCTCCGTCTCGCTTTATTCTGATAGTTCTTTTCTTCGTAGCTTCTACTTGGGAAATTCGGGATTTAAGCACGCTGTCATCCTCGAGCAGTGCTAAATGCCTCGTGACTCAGACGCTGGAAATAAACCGCCACGGTTGGCTTAAATGGATAAACAATCAATCGCAGAAATTCGAAAACACAGTTCCTTATGCATTGCTGAGTCAAGTTGCAGGTTGGATGAATGACGAAGACGATGATGATGATAGTTATTGAAAGAAAAATCGAGACTTGAAAGTTCATTTGCGTGCCTTTATCGTTCATTTTTTCTGGTAATTTTTCTTACTAGGCGTAAAGGAGTATCTTGGAGCAAATCCATCTCTTGCATTGGACTCATATACTACGATCGTCGATACAAAGGTATCAAATTTTTCTGGACCTCTAAGTGAAAATGAGGAAGTAGAAGCTGATGAATTCTACGACGCCATAGCCGCTGACTCATCTTCAGACGACGAGGATATTGATAACGAAGTACCCAGCAATGAGGTCTGTGCTTTTGTTATTGGTGGATATTCAATTCCTTAACTATTGTCTAGAAAAAACCTGCTTGATTAAGCTCTCTCTGTCTTAATTTCCTTTTTCAGAAGAAAACGATAAAATTAAAGAACATTTCATGGGCCATAGCAGGTTTGGCTCCTAGGCGTTCGTCAGGTATGCTTCAAGTCCACAATTTCTATGTCTTTCAGTAGTCTTGGCCTATGATTTCTCCACCTCAAATAAACAAAAAATCTGCACATTTACACAGTTACAGATTCAGACAAAGAGCTGAGTTTGAGTACAGACATACCTCCTATCGATCTTGACCTTAGTCAGCTTCACGGGACAATGAATAGAGCAAAGGATGAAAACGATACGAATTGCTGGTCTTCGCCTGATGGCTCGGGTTTCATGATCAGAGGGAAGACCTACTTGAAAGACAGCGCTAAGGTAACGCCAACATTTAGTAAAGTCGAATGGGTTGTATCTCTTTCTGAAAATTCATGCCATATATTGTGATAAATACTTGCAGGTGAAGGGCGGAGAGCCGCTTCTCAAGCTCATCGGCGTCGATTGGTTCGAATCTGAAAAGCCAGCAACGAACGTTGCCTTGCATCCGAAAAGCCTCCTTCAGAGCGAGTCAGGGAAAAAGCTACCGTTCGTCCTCGTCATCAATCTTGAGGTATGTTATTTCATGCTACATTGTCGCTTTTACGCTGAAATTGAGTCATAGTTACAGTATCACAAACATAAGGAATTTGCAGCAAGTTTATAATCATTCACTGTACTATAATAGGTTCCTGCCCGGCCAAACTACAGCTTGGTCATCTACTTTGCCGCCGACAGGCCTGTAAATGAGAGTTCGTTATTGGGAAGGTTTGCTGATGGTAACGACGTTTTTCGAAATTCGAGGTTTAAGCTCATCCCAAGCATTGTCGAGGTAGAAAACTGTACACCCTTATATAACGATTGTATTCTCCTCTGCCACCTTAGCCTTAAGTAACTTTTTTTTTTCCCCGGGAAAAACAAAATAATAGGGTTATTGGATGGTAAAGCGTGCGGTTGGAACAAAGGCTTGCCTTCTCGGGAAAGCAGTGACATGCAACTATCTCAGACAAGATAATTTTCTTGAGGTGAAAATTTCATCATTCTTGAATTTGATCTTTTATGTAAGAAGAAGCAATTCGTTGTATGCAGATTGACGTTGATATTGGTTCTTCTTCGGTAGCGAGGAGCGTGATGGGCCTTGTCCTCGGATATGTGACGAGCATTGTCGTCGATCTTGCCATAGTTATAGAGGTTTGCCTTTTTTCGTTTTACTACGATTCCTATTCAACTTCATTTGAATAGAAGAAAACAGATCCATGGACTATATATATATAATCCATTTATTTCCTGTTAATACAATGCAGGCCAAGGAAGAAGCTGAGCTCCCTGAATACGTTCTTGGAACTGTACGATTAAATAGGTTTCAGCTTGATTCTGCTGTACCTTTGGATGATGTTTAACGTTTTCTTTTCTCATGTTCATGATCTGAAAACTTGAAATGTTCGACCCTACGATGTCTTTATGTTCATTTTGAGTCATACTTTCTGAAATGTAAGAGATGCTCAGGAGATTCATTCTATATCACCAATGATTTCTTGAATGAAAAATTTGATCTCAGATTGAATTGCAATAACTTCAAAAGTTAATTTCTGATCATAAAGATGCTTCTTTTCTCTATCGTTTTACATGATTGAGAATACAACTACGGAGAGACCTAAACACATAGAACTTGAAAGAAAAAAAAAAAAACAATTGATACAGAGAAGTGGAAAGAAAGAAACTCAGCTGCACCTATAAGTTCAGGCAATATATAGTACTTATTCACCTTCCCAGCCGAGTTGACGAGCTCTCTGTTCCCACAACGTGGTCAGTTTCTTCTCCTTAGTGATCTGAGCCACGGCTCTTTCTCTAGCTTCCTCGCAGGTCTCCGTGGCAGCGTTACATTTCTCTGCTTCCCTTTGGTACTGAGAAGCCGATTTTCGAGCTTCTCCTAAGGTAATATTCATGTGTCGAGAGTGCTCTTCGCCTACAACTTCCTGAAGTTTTAGCTCTTCGGATAGTAAGTCAACAAATTGCTTCTCCAACTCTTCTTTAAGATCACTGTCATCTTTTCCACAATCTATTATGAGATAAATTTGTAACGCAGTCACTACAAACTGATAGTAGGCTGTAACAAAAGGGTTTGGTCCGAAGTTTGCAGCATTGAAAACGAGAGAGGAAAGTGAATATGAAGATTGTTCTAACCTGTGATGGAGAGATTTGCCAACCCTGAAAATGAAATAACAGATAAAGATGGTTAGGCAATACTTAGGAAAGTAAGAAGGGTCAGCGTCAAACTACAAGTACAGATTAGAGCTTAAATAGAGTGTACTAGTGTCAAATTTTCCCCATATCAAGGTCTTAGATTCCTAACTTTTAAAGCAGCACAACAGATCCATTGATCCACAAACATCTGATACATAAAGGGAAAGCTTTCAATATAGAATATACGGCCCTTCTACCTTTTAAGTTCAAGGATTAAAGCAGTAAAGCTTCAGCATGAATTAAGTAAAAATATCATTATTCCATCACATGTGAAGAAAACACTAGCATGTTCCTAGATCAAACCCACGTGATAGACCTTAGACTTAAATGCGATTGGTCACAAATCAATCATTACAAGACGTACAATGAACCAAATCCACAAGAACCAAGACACTCGAACCAGAAAAATCCACCGAAATCTCGGATCAAACAAAGCACACGAAGCAGCAAGTTCAAGATTATAATAGCCATTACCTGGAGCAAGCTGAAAAAGGGATTGTGGAGGGGAACAGTTGCAATTACACGGAGGACATGAGCTCCCCGAAACCCCATTCAATCTAAACCCTTTATTGAACTTAAAATACAGCGCCGGTCCACATACGCAGAGTGCAGACACCACGGCAAAGATCACCAAGCAACAGCGCAAGCAAGTCGCAGATCTCCTACTCATCTCTGTCTCCAATCACTTCCCAACTTAATTAACAAAGACGAAAATCCGCGTCTTTTCGAGCTTGCGTAAACGATCATAGATCGATCTAACAGCAGCGTTTCGTCGATTACGCAATCTGAAACTGCAATCAATTTACCACTCAGAAGTCAGAGCTGCTGCTTAGAACTCTGCACAATTCTTAACTTCGATTCCGATTTACTCGTCGGAAAATCTGAAGCATTCGCGCCGGCATCTGAGAGAGAACTTTGATCAAGTGTGTGTCCAGCTAATCTTCAATTAATCTGCATTTTACTAAAATCACAAATTCATTATCAATCACACGTGGAACCATATAATTCGTTCTTCGAGGAAAGTAAAGTCGTAACGGCACACAGTGGGCCCACAATGCAAGAACCCCAAATTTGACAAGACCCATAAAATTAAAATTAGTAATTGTAGCCCACTAAACAAAAAGACAAACAGTCGCCACCTACTCATACTCTTTCATAACCTAATAAAAAGATTTTGTTTTTCCTTTTCTTACACATATTCATCGAGTCTTCTTCAGTTCAACCATGTCAGAAGATTCAAGATCGCGGCACATCCTCGTCTTCCCTTACCCAGCCCAGGGCCACATGCTATCCCTATTGGACTTAACCCACCTCCTAGCACGGCGAGGCCTCACCGTAACCATCGTCGTCACCCCAATGAATCTCCCCGCCGTCGGCCCCTCTTATCCCGCCACCCAACCACCGTAACGCCGTTGGTCCTCCCCTTCCAAAGCACCCCTCGATCCCAGACGGCGTGGAGAATATGATGGAGCTACCGGCGAGCGGTTTCCGAGTGATGATGCTGGCGCTGAGCGGGCTCCACGCGCCGATCGATCCTCGAGTGGTTCGAGGCCCACCCATCTCCGCCCGTGGCCATAATCTCCGACATGTTCCTAGGATGGACGCACAGCCTCGCGCGCCAGCTTGGGATACGCAGGTACGCCTTCTTTCCCTCGGGCGCATCTGCTCTCTCTTACATCATGCGTCTGTGGGAAGATAGGCCGAAGAGGGCCGACGAAAACGACGACGGCGAAATCGTCTCCTTCGGGGATAGAGTCCCAGGCTCTCCGTCGTACCCTTGGTGGCAAGTGTCCCCAGTCTACAGAAGCTACGTCGAAGGAGACCCACTGTCCGAATTCATCAGAGAGAACTTCCTAGGAAATCAAGAAAACTACGGCTTGGTTTTCAACACCTTCAACGAGCTCGAAAGCGTCTACTTAAATCACTTCAAGAAGAAACTGGGCCACGAAAGGGTATGGTCCGTGGGCCCACTGCTGCCAAGCAACGGCGCCGAAGCAGCAAGGGGCGGCGGGTCAAGCTCAATCTCGGCAGAAAAGGTGCGTTCTTGGCTCGACAACTGCCCAGAGAAGAGCGTGGTTTACGTCTGCTTTGGGAGCCAGGCCGTGCTGACCAATGAACAGATGCTAGAGCTAGCTCAAGGCTTGGAGACCAGCGGCGTGAGGTTCGTTCTTTCGGTCAAGCTTGGGACTAACAAGGGGCACGCCGACGGCGACCATGGGCTCGATATCCCAGTAGGGTTCGAGGACCGTGTGGCCGGTAGGGGTCTCGTCATCAAGGGCTGGGCCCCACAGGTACGTAATTGCTAGAAATTCAGACATCATAGGAAATTGTGTAGGCTTAATTTTTGAAATTGCCGTGAATGTGCAGGTGATGATTCTGAGGCACAAAGCTGTGTGTGCTTTCTTGACGCACTGTGGATGGAACTCTACGTTGGAGAGTGTGATGGCCGGCGTGCCTATGCTGGCGTGGCCAATGGGGGCAGATCAGTACCTCAACGCCACGCTATTGGTGGATAAGTTCGACGTGGCAGTTAGGGTCTGCGAAGGGGATAAAACGGTCCTCAGTTCCCAGAAATTAGTGACGTTTCTGAAGGAAGCTACGAGTGAGGCTTGGAGAGAGAGAAGGGCTCGGGCGCTGAAGCTGAGCAAGGCTGCTTCAGACGCCATTAGTGATGGTGGAAGCTCTTTTAACGATTTGGACAATTTGGCGAAGGATATAATCACGTCCGATGCAGAATAGGAGAACGCTGATGAGTGTTATTGTTGTCCGAATATCAAGAATATTGACAGACATGCGTATGCTAATAAATATTATTGAGTCTCTACTGGTATAGAGCTAGAAAACAAAGCAGAGATACAACATCATCCCCATAAAGAAACTGCTATAGAGGACAACAATATCATAATTCATACTGAAGAAACACACAGACACAGATATGTTTCAACTTCTTAGTTTGTTCTCTACTTCCCAAAGAGGGATTTGATCCACCCTATCCCTTTCTTGTCGTCGGGCGCCGTGTCCTGGGGAGGAACATCGGAGTGAGATGTCTTGCTTAGTTTGCTGACATCATATCCCTCTTCTTTGGCCTTCCCAATGAGCCGATTGTATATCTCATCGTCGAGACGAGGTTGCCTGGACAGAATCTGTAAAGACAAAGAATGGATAAAACCTTGCATCATCAAAGAATCAAGAAACGACTTCTTTTTTTTTTTCTTTTTAGAAACGACGTACCCAGAGATAGCTCCTTGAGGGCTCTCCAACCAAAGAGTACTGATAATCATCATCGATGTCCAAAACCCAGTAATCTCCAGTGACTGGGATTATGGGCAAGAAGGGAGGAACATAGAATTTGACTTTGAGCTTAGCTTCATCGCTCTTTGGATCAGCTTTGTAAGCCGGGCCTTCGATGGATGCCCTTTTCCCAGCAATCCAAGTCTCGTTCAAGACATGGACAGTACCATCAGAGTTGAGGTTGTAAGTAGCCCTCGTGTCTTTGCCACCCTTGGGTTGAAATAGCGATGCCAACGAAGCTATCTCGAACCATCTACCCATGTACCTCTGTAGGTCCAAACCCTTCACAACTTCCATGTCTTTCTTCGACATTTTTTCTTTCTCAAAGTTGCCTTTTTTTCCTTCAGTTTATCGCAGCGTCAGTGTGTGAAACGAGATAGTAGTACAATGAATGAATGTCCGAAGGAGAAGGGTTGTGCTATGGGCTTATTTATGGGATAGAAAAGATATGCGAGATTCTTCTGGGGTGAAGTGAATCAAAGTGGGAAATTGGCATCATTGGTCCATGTATTTGTAGATATTTGCCCTGTAAGTTTGTTTTATTCACGGGAATATAAAAACACCTCACCATCACGGCTCTATAAGCGAGTCCTTCATAAATAGCCTACCACGTATCAATAATCATGAATATTCTATATTTTGTCATGTCCACGTCAGCATCATCTTCTTTCCCTTTCTAGCCCATACGGTGGAGTGGGGTTTATTTGGACTTGGGCACATCACCCATTTGGTGCAAAAAAAGTACTATGGGGTCATTATGCAATGATTCCATTTTGAAGGGGCAAATTGAAAATTAAAGAAAAGTGACTACAAATACCTAGCTAGGTTTTCATTACAGCTGAATTCAGTCTCATTAGTTTAAGTATGAGGCCGTTCGTTAGGGCAAGGAGAGGTATGGATTTTCTAAGGGTGGTTGCCCCTCTCCTTGCAAATAATGGCCGATGATTGTCGTTGAAGATTAAAACCAAACAGCCCTTGAATGATGGAGATGATGATGATTGTTTGCCATGAACCTGATATACCCTTTAACCCTGAAATTTGCGAGATCTAAGGATTCTGTAAAACAATGTTCTGTGGCTGTGATGATCGTCGATGGAAAAAAAAAAAAGACGAGATTTTTGAGCTGGTCCGTATCTTGGCGTGGCAAAATCTTCTTTCGATTTTCGCAGCCATGGCGTTCAGCCGTGGGAAATCTCTTGATGATGATGATAGAAGGCGAATCTGAGCCTCAGTTTACTTCGTTACGATTTTCTTTTTTTTTTTTTCTTTTTTCAGTGATCCGTGAAGAAATTAATCAGTTAATTAATAAGAAAATAAAGAAAATAGGTGGCTGAAAATGGAGGGTGAGGCTCAGATCTTGAAAAAACAGCAGGCGAACAGAACTCAGAGACCGCCATGGCTGCAATTACCCAAGCTGCACATGGGAAGACCCAAATGCCAACCCGGGTTTGCCCCGCCAAGATACGGGCCCCGATTCTAAGCCCGACCCAACTCATAAAGATCTTTGTCGTCATAGCCTTCACTTATAATATAGCGGGTCGGAGGGAGTAACAGTGACCGACCGAAGAAAGAAGAAGACGAAGAAGAAGAAGCCTATGGAGACAGAGAGAGTAGATGCATGCGATGCGATAGATAGATAGATGTACGTACATACACACACATACACACACAAGCACAGCCACGCATACCCAGAAAATTGTTCGATTTTCGAGGGCAGCTGCTATGTGGTGATGGAAAGGGGTCGTTGATTTTTCTTTTTATTCGATCCATATTTCACCGAAATCATCGGCGGAAACGAAGGGCGTCAACTACCCCTGGAGAAAAATCCCACCTTTCTTTGTCCGCCTCATTCTTGAGTTGGGATTTTGGGCTGAAAAGAAAGCAAGAAAGAACCCCATGTTTTATAGTGGTGGTGAATAAAAAAAAGCGTACGAACGACGCTTGAAGGGTAATTTGGTAAATTACGATTAATAGCCTACCATATAGCATAACATCATTCAGTCTTATTTGTTTTCCTTGTAAGTTGTAAGTGCTTCTTTCTCAACAACAAACGCTCAATAATCAGGTCAATTCTCAACACTACAAGCATTACAACTACAATGCCTGATGAGACGCTACATAATTTCACTAGGCATTTTACATGTCGAAGTAACAGTACGTGTTTAGGTAGATGTGTAAAAGGATTGTAAAGGGTACATAAAACCCCGAATAAACGGGGTAATACTTGAGAGCATGAGAGTCAGAGAACGAAAAAACATATCCATGGCCATTTTAACTCGCAGTCCACTTCCTCTTTCGCGCTGGGCGTTCAGGTTTGATGTCTGAATCTGTGTGAACATCACTTTGGGCCAAAGGCGAAGGCTCTTTCTCGGGTTTTTTGGTTGCAACAGATTCTTTTCCGCTAGGCATAGGGAGCTTGAAACGTTCGCTTCTCCTCTTCAGCTTCTCAACAGCTTCTAGCTGCTTGTTCTCGTCCACTGCTACTTTCGTGTCATTACTAGTTTTGGCATCAGATTCTTTCTTACCAACAGCAGTAGGATGCAGAGGCTTATCTTCGACGTTGGGATTAGGTTCTCCTGGAATTCTGCTGGCCAATGAAATTCTTGACAGAGATGACGAAGCTGACGTGGAACTGGCGTTGAAATCTCTCTCCTTGTGACTTGCCCAGCGTTCTAATTTAGAACGACCCTTTCTCGAATTGGCCTTTTCATCTTCTGATGAAGCATCTTCTCTGTGTTTCCTTTCGTCGTCTCAAGACTTCTTTGCTCATCTTTGCCAGTAGAGTTCACCTGAAACCAGGTACCAATGCGGATAGTTAAAACAAATCTACTTGGGATTTGAAGAACTGCATCGGCTAATTATCAACCCTATGAGTATTACAGAATCAAAGGGCAGCACATAAATTGGTTGGACAAGAAAGATTGGCAGCGAACATTTCAATATGTAACCTAGCTAATGGGTCCACAAGCATCATATTCAATGTACACTAACCAGGGATTGCACCAGTTGAAGGGGAAAAAAAGCAATCTCGAGAATACTAACTGAATGTCAAGTTGATCACGACCTGAGGACTTGTGCTCCGCGTAACTAAGAGCTGCTTCCTATTGGGTGGGGCCAATGAGATAAAATCTTATCCAAATATACTACATACTAAATCAGAAAAAGGTCACTAAGAACAGATAGAACACCAGGGTCTGCCAATTGAATAAAATCCATCAACTCAACTGATAGACTCTATCACTTACCATTAGTACCCTTAAGTTCCCAGTACAATCAAACTTTCATTTGCATTATTACAAAAACAAAAAAGAGTGAAACTCAAGTCATTACCACTGTGGCAAATGTCTTTGCTTTCTATCTTGTAACTGTTTATGCGAGTTAAATATGCATGCATAAATAACAGAATTAACAAGTGAGGTGGAGGAGGGGCAAAAGGACTTCATAATATCCCAGGTGAATCACCAAGAATATGCAAACTAAGATGATTTGGCGATCGACCAGAATAACATATCCTATTGTAAACATTATAGGAATTAGCGGCATAATCTGAAGTCAATCCGTTGGGCAGAGATAACTGCAAGTCGACGGTTGATATTCTCAAATTTTTACTTTTTCTCATGAGTTCCAAATATGTAGCAGAAACCCTTATCGATTTTGAAGTGTGTGTATATATATCGTCCATGGGATTAATGCCCAAAGTAAAGCTAATATAAACTAAAAGGAAAACAGAATTGGTGCTAACGCAGATAGCTATTTCCACAAACTCAGTATATCTACAAGAACATTTTAAATTGTCTTGGTTATACATATATATGGAGCATATACCAATCTATAATTTTATATAATAGCTTTCTGCTTCCTAAAATTTTTGTCAAAGCTTTTAGCTTCCTATGATATAAGCACAAAATATTGGATGGTAAAAAAATTCATACCGACTCTCCTTATGTGATTGCTTTGATCATCATTTTCCTCACTGAGCTCGGATCACTGCTGTCAGATTCTTTTTTCTTTCTTGTAGCTTCCTTTTGCTTATGTTGGTGCGCCCTAGAGAACCAGAACCATGTTCAACACGTTCATCACGAGCAACAGCCCTTTCAGGGTCTCTATTACGGCTTTCATTTTCTGGTTGATCTCTCCTCTTAAGTTGATCAACTCGTCGTCCACATCCTTTACATTATTTTCTCTGTTAGATCGCCTGTCTTCTCTTCCTCGTGAATGACTGGTCTTGATCTCTCCGCAGCAGCTTTCCTGCTCTGGGTTTCTTCTTCTTTCCCTCCTTGATGAAAAATCTTCCCGGCTTAGCCCTATAACGTTCATCACTCTCTCTTTGCCTATCACCCTTCTCTCTTCGGAGATATGCCTCTTCCTTTTGCCTGGGATGATTGTTATCACCATCTTTCATAATGGGTTCAGGATCTCTTCTTTGCATATGCAGCAGATCAGCTCCATCATCTTTGGCTCTCTTATTCCGACTGCTACTCACCTTGTCACTACGTGAGATATCTTCCCTTTCAGGATACCCACGATTTCTATGCACGTCTTCTTTCATTCTTTTGCCCCGATACTCATCCACCCTTTCATTGCGACGTTTTGCATTATCAACTTCTCTCTTTTTCTAGATTCCATATCTTGATCTGCCATCTCATTATCAAATGGATTTTGTGGTTTGGTAATATGCATCATTGCCTACCCTCTCGCTTTCTGTAAGGGCACCACCATGTCTCAAATTCACATCACCACTATGACCCCTCTTTCTAGTGTGGTTCTCTTTAAGACCACGTCTTCTGTGATCACCCTCCCTTCGATGACTTTCTTCACAAAGATCTTTCTCCTTCCGCAATCTATACGTTCACTTTCTACATATTGACGATGTGCGGGGTACGGTTTCCCACTTCCACGTGAATAAGAACTATCTTTTCTTTTCTCCACCACCTGATGTCTCCCATCTTCACCTATTTCGCGACCATAGCTTCTAAGTGCAATGGCATCATCTTCTTCTGGTCTTTCCTTATCGTCAAGCATGACGATTGCGTCCGTCAAGCACTTCATCCTCATCACCACCGCTGGCAATCTCTCATAACTCCTACTACCTCCTGACCTTGGCTGGCTGTTTTCACCACTCCATCCAGCATTAACGTCTTGATTTTCTTGAGACCGACGATCCTCGATTTGAGAAATGGTTTTCTTTTCTTGTTGATTTATTTAAGTTGCGATCTTCAGAGTTATCCTTGTTAGTCGTATCAAGAGCTATTTCCTCTGATTCCACACAAATGCTTCTATCATCAGTAGACCCACCACCAACATTTCGCTCATCCATAACACGTTCTTCAACTTTACTACCACTGGCAGTCCTCTCAGGTGACTTAACCGGCCCTCTTTCTCCATCTGATTCTGGAGGAAGATCTTTCGTGTCATCTCTCTCTATGTACCATTACCACCGGCCTTCTCCAACTGTGCTTTCCTGGTGACATATCCGGCCACCATATTCACTGCATCATCCTTCTGAAGCTCTCCAGTTTTTCCAACACCATGATCATCCTCGGATAAACTATCTTCCTGCTTCTCTTCCCATCGGGAGAACCCAGCAGACAATCTGTTTGCCATAGCTGAGTTATAAAGGCACATATGATTCATAAAAAACAGAGATGACAATAGCTAACCTCAATGATTGCATCTGTATCGTGCATCCGAGGACGCCTGCTGTCAATAGAAGGAGGGCGTTCAAAAGGGCTCATGTCAACCTGTATGGGTCTTCCAATAGGCTGCATCACATCATTGAATGCACCTTACATTAATATATTACCCAAATGGAAACGAATCAGTTGTGATGGCTCTTGAAAGGGGACTTCTGTATATATCTACCAGATAAAAATAAATACATATGAAAGAGTCCTTACTCTTTCTTTATTTTAACCAGAACAAGAAAATATGTGCCTGTCACTGAATCTCTCTCGTGCCGAGATTAGTTTCACATGGATTTTTATTATTTTTATTTTTACCTACGGAATTTTATTAGAGAAAAAAAATGCTCAAGAGTCAAACTTCATTACAACAACCTAACTAACCTACTCAATTCCAATCTGATAACGAACTCTTGCATGGGGTTTTGTTGAACTCATCCATCATCGATCTCTTCTTCGATTTGGTTTGATTAGTTTTCACTCGAGACAATTTTTTTTTATTTTTTCTAAAAAAAGTTAAAGATCGTTAAGTTGCTAGTTCGAATAGCGGTTATAGGACTACGTTCTGAACTTTTATACAATTCATTAGCTGGTAGTTGTTAGTATGTTGGGGCGAAAAAGAAGAAAATGTATTTATGTATCGAGAGGGCCACCTTGAAATTTATTTTTCTCAAAAGAATCGGTATTGCATTTTAAAGAATAATCTTGCATGTGGGCGACGAAACGAATATACGTAAATGTGGTCCGATTTATATACTCTGGTTTAGTATATAGAAATAATTTACGTAAAACATATTTTCTATCTATATAGACCATCGTCAATTGAAACACGTCAAATTACGGCCAAGCTCATTAGGTGAATTGACAAAAAATTAATACCAAACTCAATGCATCAAGTGCCCTGAAATTGCGCTTCTGCCTAACGCGACGAAAAAGAGTTGCAAGGACATTTAATCAATCATAGCATATATATATATATATATATATATATATATATTGACCTAAAGAAAGAGTTGTAAGAACAAATTATACCAATTTAGTATATCACAGCTTCATGTACTAGCAAAAAAAAAAAAAGAAAAGACAAGTTACCGTCCTAAACCACGTCAAGATTATCAAGAAATAAAAAGAAGCAAAACTAAGAAAAAAAAAACATGTCAAAAGAAACAAAGAAAAAGCTCAACACTTTCTTTTACTGAACCAAACTCTGTTCCAAGTCCTTAAGTAGGCCAACCACTTGCTGCATGCTCGGCCTCCTCGAAGGAACCTCCGCCGTGCAAAGGTAACCGATCTTCAGAGCCTCTAAGATTTCGCCACCTGGCGCCGTCCCGCGAATCTTAGGATCGACGGCTCTCATCGCCTGGTTTTTCTTGATCAGCCCACGAACCCAACTCACCATATTACTACACCCTTCGAAGCACTCATCGCCTTCGTCGAGCAGCTTCTTCCCCGTAATAAGCTGAACAGAACGACTCCAAACCCATAAACGTCCCATTTCGTCGTCGAACAACTTTCCTGAGAAACTACGTCGTCTTCGACCCCATTCGAGGAGAAAATCTTGGCAAGCCCAAAATCCGACAGCCTCGGCTCCAAGTTCGAGTCGAGGTAGACGCTGCTCGCCTTAACGTCTCGGTGAACGATTGGAGGCGAACATCCATGGTGAAGAAACGCCAGGGCACGGGCCAAGCCTAGGGCAATCTTGTGCCTGAATTTCCAAGCGTTGATCCCTTCTTTACCGTCGACTTCTTCCCAATTGTCCGAACTCCAATCTTCCGTGGATTGCACGCCAAGGGGAAGATCGTAGAGCAAGTTGTGAAGGTTCCCATTTTCCATGTAATCGTAGATCACAATCCTCTGTTCGCCAGCTAGGCAATATCCCGCCAGAGGTACGAGGTTAGGGTGTTTGATTCTGCCCAGGTATTCTAATTCTCTTGCAGCTTCTTCGTCTGCCATGGTCGATTCGTTGCTCAACACTTTGACAGCAACGTGGATTCCTCCGTGTAATAAACAGCCATAGACCGGGCCAAACTTTCCTTCTGCTAACAGCATTCCTCGATCGAAGTTCGAAGTTGCAGACAGGAGATCTTGGAAGGTTACGTTGAGCAGTGGCTTGTCGAAAATGACGACGGGCACCGAAGTTGCTTGCTTGGCGTCGCCTGTCCAAGTGGTCGAATCGGTCTGGTAAGAAAAGGGTCCTGAGATTACGTCTTCTTCTCTGAAAGAAGTTTGCTTGGCTAAGGTTTTTCTTCGGCGTCGAAAGGCTAAGTAGAGCAGTCCCACTAGCAATAACACCATGAAAAACGCTAGGGCTAGGGCAAGCTTGAGGCCGTTCTTGCTCCTTTTTCTTCTGAAATTTTCGGGGTTCGCAGCGATGGGACAAGTGTTGACGGATCCTATGAAAGCTGATTGTGGGACTTCGGTAGGAAGCTGCGATCCACAGTAAGTTAGGTTGTTGTAAGAGAAGTTGAAACGCTCCATCTCATGGAGAGATCGCATCAGCGCTAATGGGATTTCTCCTGTTAGATTGTTCTGAGAAAGATCCAATGTTTTCAAGCTAGTTAGACTCGAAATACTGCCAGGAATTTCACCTCTCAAAGCAGTTGATGATAGATTGAGGTACTCTAAATTAGTCGGCATATCGATATGCATGAATGTACGATCCGCGAACCTATTGTGTGCAAGATTTAGGTGTTTAAGATCCCTAGCACGGCTCAAGCCACTGGGAAATTCCCCAGTCAGTTGATTCTCAGACAAATCCATATACAGCAATTTCGACAGATCGAAGGTCGACGAGGAGTTTAGCCCATCGATGCTACCTTGGAACTGATTTCTACTCAAATCGAGAACCTCCAATGGCCCTTCGAAGAAACTCAGAGCAGAGCCCTGAAAAGAGTTTCCAGACAAGTTAAGGCTGGTGATTGAATTGATCATCCCCGAAAACTCAGAATCACGGCCTTGAATGCGATTTCCAGCCAAGTTCAACGACTCGAGTTGCAGAAAAGCTCCACCGAAGCCATTAGGAAGCGAACCATCCAACTGATTTCCTGATAGATCGATAGAAACCAACGATCTACACTGACAAATCCCTGAAGGGATCGACGATCGAAATCCATTGTTGCTTAGATTCATGACCCTTATGGCACCAAGCGAACTAATTGCTTCAGGGATGGTCCCAGAGAAACTGTTGAAAGAAAGATCCAAGCTTTGAATACGCCCGAAATTGCCGATGTTGCTAGAAAGTGGCCCAGTGATCTGATTGCGCGACATGTTAAGGTTCTCGAGAGAGCCCAAACTCCATAAATCTGAAGGCAAAGCTGTGATCTTATTGTTGCTAAGATCCAAATATTTAAGCCTTACCAATTTGCCAATGGTATTTTCTGGTATCTCGCCAGATAAGCCCCAGCTAGAAGCATCAAACTTGACAACATTCAAGGAGTTATCATCACAAAACACGCCTCTCCATGAACAAAAATAGCCAGTAAAAGCAGAATCTTTACCTGGACTCAAGCCCATCTTCTGCAAGAACTCAGAGACGAAGTACTCATCTGTGTTAGGCCCTTGGCAATCACAAGGACCAAAAAGAAGCGTTGCAAGAAACAGAGAAGCCAAGATTTTCGAACCCATCACTGATTAAGCTCAAAGCCGTAGGAAATCTTCAAGCAAAAGTAAAATACTTATAAAACCTTCAACGACCCTTAAACTCCCATGTTCTGAGAATTCCAAGGTCACAGCTTTTTCGAGTCCTTTATGATTCTGCTACCATTCATTCATCAACCAACACCTTCAACTCAACCAAAACCTACATCACACCACAATGAGAACAGAAAAGGTCATCAGAAAGCACTTCTCGAAAGCCTAATATTTTGATCTTTCTTATATGAAAGGAAATAAAAAATCTTATTACCATAAAAGAAGAAGTGCACAGGAGAGGGCACTCAGAGAACAGTGGTTTTTGCACTCGGAAGAGAAAATGACTTATCTTTATGGGAGATAAACAAGCCAAACAAGAAAATTAACTCAAATAAATAACTCCATCCTATGAATCTTCCATTTTAAAATGCAACATAAAAGAAAGTGGTTGCAATTTACAAGCATGGGCTTGTGGTGGGGTGCCATTTTTTTATTACGTGTGCTGTTTCGTGTGGCAAAGCACATAAATTTGACCGAGATAGGTTCATAAATGACAAAGATACGACAACAACAGAAAAGGTCAGAGTAAATAAATACACACAGCAAACTGCAAAGTATTCACTTACCGATACTTCAATGGGCTTAATCGAGGTCCCATTATTTGACTCTAATCATTTGCCTTTTGCCAGCAAATTGATACTCTTTCATAATCTTTTCCTTAATCGATTCACGCGTCTGAGTTTAGTAAGTATTAAATTCTAATTTACAGATCTTTCCCACTTTTGATTATTTCCACGAACAGCACAGCACTGAAGTGGAATTATGATGGTAGTAATAAAGTTACAAGCTTGGCTCAGAAAAAAGGTATTAACTTTTTATTTCCTTATCGAAGTTTCCAATACTGCAAATAGCCCTCGCAAATTTGCATATAGCACACCGTCTTCTTTCTAATTCTGCCACACTGACATCATCATTACCATGTCACGGCGTAATTTACGAATAACAGAATTTTTTTTTTCCCAACGAATAACAGAAAATTGACGTGACGATAAATAATAGGAAAAAGCAATAAAATCACCACCGAATTATTTTTGTATTGATTTTTCTTGGTAGCAAGCATGTGCCGCAGGCCTTCAAGTCAAATAAATTATAAATAAAAAAGTACAGTTAATTAAACTAGAAATAATATACACCGTCAAGTTAGACACTTACGCTATCGTGCACCGTCGGATAAATACGATCCTAAACAACGGTGGAGATTCAGTCATTAGCTTAATGAGCAATTAAAAAAATTGGCCATATACACAAAAGAAGATAATATTCTTACATATGACATTGCCATTTAACACCCCAGAAATTACGCAATTTTCACTCATCACCCAAGATTGACGGCACGGTAACAAAGGGGTCCCTCACACTCACAGAACGAAATCACCGTTCCAGAAAAAAATAATAATCAAACCACCATTTCAGCTTCCCTTACGTCGCCGGGAATCCCCACGTCCAACCTCATGGTGGGCCTATAACGCTCCGGCGCGGCGGCTCCGGCCTGAACGCACAGCTCCACCACCGCCGGCGCCTGGCCGTAGAAGTTCCTCAGCTCCCTCTTCATCGGCTCGCCGGCGTCGGGCACGTGCCACACGTACCTCGGCGGTACCAAATCGTCGAGCACCGCCGCCTGCCACCCGTGCTGGCCGTTCCTCTGCTGGTGCTTGTGGGCCCCACAGTTCTGCGCCTTGTGCCCCGTGGGACCCACGTGGACCTCAGGGCAGTAGCCGCAAGCCCTCACTGGATACATCTTCATGAGCCTGTGGGCCCCATCCCTCATCTCCTCCCAAGCCGAAAGAGTTTCCTCGGCGAGGAGCGCCACGTCACCGTCATTACACGGCACTACGATTTCTGAATCTGGGATTTCGGGCAGAATCTCCGGCCTGGGCGGGTCGGGGTCGGGGTCGGGTAGGTCAGATTCGTCTGCGTCGACGAACTCTTTCTTCCCTATGCGTATGATGGGCTTTCGTCGCCTTTTGGTTGGAAACTCGGGCAGTTCTACGCCGGCCTGGATGCATAGCTCGACGATCGCTGGGATTCTCGGGACTGAGAATCGTTCTTCGTGGGTGATGCGGTTCCCAGGCGATCGTAAAGGTGGTAGGCTTCGAGCGGTACTAATACGTCTTCGAGGACTGCTTCGCCCCACTCGTGGAGGCCTCGGCGGATCGAAGCTCGTGGGCCCCGACAGGACCTGAATGGGTGGCCGGCGGGACCCACGTGGATTTCATTACACCACCTGGAGAAAATCAAGCGAAGAAGGAGATCACCACTTGCACACAACAGTAGAGCGAAAGAAACCAATTTTTCTTCGTTAACTCGAGTAGTGTGTTTGGATTGGCTGCTGCTGAATTTCAAGAACATTAGAAACGTGCAAATCCTTTCCTCTAAACATAGTCTAAGAATTTATTTTACTTCACCACAAATACTTCTCATAAGGGGATAAAATGAATCTTTACGGGTCATTTCGTGATGAAAATGGGAAGGAAACTTACTTGCAGGCGTTAACGGGGACAATTTTCATGAGCACCTTGAGGTTGTTGATCAAACGAATTCTCGCATTGAACACGCTATACGCAAGAGGAATCAGTCTCTGAACAACTAGCCCTCTTTTGGAGGAGGACATGGTCCTCTTTGGGTCTTGCTCTTTTTGAGCCTCTCTCTAGCTGCTCGTCGTAGCTCGACTATGGGTATGGGAAATGGTTTCTTCTCCTTTTTGGAGTAGTAACGAGGAAAATCTGCATTTTGGGGATGATCACACCTAACAACAAGCGGTCGCAAAAGAGTTGTCGAATGGGGTGAAATTCGATGTTGAGAACTCACTCCACTGAAGCTGTTCTGCAAAGGAACAAAAATAGTAACCTATGATGGGAAAGGAGAGATGAAAATGGTGCTGTAAGGAAAGCAAGCGCATGGAGGCAGAAGAGTACCTGCAATGAGTCGAGCAAACTAAGGCCTTGCTTGGATTTGTAGCTTAAAACGTCGAATGTAGGCCATTCCTTCCTCCCTTTAACATGCGAAACAGTAGTAATGCTTAAGCAAGATTGTGTACACCCACTACGCATCCCTGAAACTGAAGACATAGCTGTAAAGTTACCTCTATATATTCAGACGGCAATGATTCGCAGACATTCTACGGACAAACAGCAAAGCATCTGTGTTTGCAATATGAATATGTAGCAGGAATAGAACTGAAGTAGGCAAGTAAGAAAACTACTTCGATTTTGATCGAATAGAATAGCTAATGACGAAGTTAAGGAGAAGAATGAACACAAATGACAGAAGTGATTAGCATCTGGCATAATTCTACATAAGCTCAACAGTAGTAACACAGCGCAAGGCCAAAAATATCATTTGAATCCAACACCGATGAGCTCAACACTGAAGTGAAGTTTAATCCCAACTTTTCCTCACCCACCAGAGAAACAAGAACCCAGAATTCCGAGGGTATTTTCAGTCACTGAAAGCCTTAATAACCACATACCACCATCTAAAGAAAAACTGAATAAGCAAACTAACACAGCAGCAAAGCAAAGCAGACGGTTACCGTGGCAGTCGTAGGCAGCATACAAAGCGGCTATTGTATTTCTGACATAAAATTAGATGATGTAATAATGGTGGAGAATTTTTGTGGATAAAATGGGTGAAAAAAGGGAGAGGATTTGCTTTGAAGAAGGAACTTGGAGTCGTGGTTAAATTGTAGAGAGCTCTTGGAAGATCGAATTACGAAAACTAGGATTATTTCTCATTTTCCGATTTTACTTGGTAAATAGTAATTCGTCTTAAATTCATTTAAGCTAATACCATTTTCAATAAAATAAACTAAAATATCTGTGGGACAAAACTATTTATCTCGTATGATTATCTATTTATATTTGTATCAAGAGAATAACATGATTCCATTAGTTAGACTTGCTTCAGTGAACCTTCATTTGTTGAGATATTCCTCATGTTTAGTATATATATAAAAAACTTATATGATCCAACACCTTCAAGAAAAAGTACACAGTGAGATCACAGACTGGGAAAACAAAGCAAGCACACACAATCTGAGGAAATAAAAGCAGGAGATTATTAAGATTCATTGGTCTGGGCAAAGACAAGAGAGAATATCAACTCTCTATTTAAGGAGGCTCTTGACAATGGACTTCACATTCAACTTCTTCAGATCAGTATAAGACTGCCCACACCCCACAAACATCACGGGCGCCCCCGATATGTACACCATCGACAAAGCGGCCCCCACCTAATAAAAACCACGAGTTTCATCACTCGCACGCACGACTTATAAAGAAAAAAAAAAAAAGAGAGAGAGAGAGAGTGACGCTTAACCCCTTACCTTATCATCTATGGTGTCGAATTTAGTCAGCAGTATTCCGTCGATCAGCCTTGGATTGAGGGAAGGCGAGAGGTCGCCCAGTTTCTGCAATTACATTCGACGATAGCTATGGGTCTAAAAGAGCAGATTGTTAAAAGACGAGTGTATAGAAATTGTATGAAGACCTGATTAAACTTGGACAGCTGATCGACTGCGTCGTTCCCTACAAGAGCTTCCCCGACGAACAGGACGAGGTCAGGGTTGTTGACGTAGATAAGCTTCGAAAGGGCCCTCATCAACGGTTCGTTGTCCTATGGGAGTGTTTGAATTTAAAGCGAATGAGCACCTTTTTGCTCAACGTTAGAAGGAGTTTTTAAGGTAAATTTTACCTGCATTCTTCCAGCAGTATCGACCAGGACTACATCAGAACCGTTTCTTCCAGCCTCTTGAATTGCTTCTTTGGCCACAATGGCGGGGTCTTTCTCATAACCCTTCTCGAATATTGGGATCTGTTGGTTTTGGATGGGATTTTCACAGCGTTAATGACGTTTTTAGGAAATTTACTATGTTCCATTCGTTGACAACAAAATGACTGTAGAAAAATACCTGAAGTCGACGTGCATGGGTGCGCAGCTGCTCAACAGCGCCTGATCTGAAAGTGTCGCAAGCAGCCATCATAACCTTAACGTCGTGCTGCAGAAGCCAGTATGCGACCTGCGAAAGAAGCATTTTAGGAAATATTAAGCTCATTATGAATCAGTTTGTGTATACTAGTCTAGGCTAATCTTTAACTGATATATTGATATGTACATATATTATACGAGGATGCCTAACCTTGGCAAGATTGGTTGATTTTCCAACTCCATTGACTCCAACAAATACGACAACGTAAGGCTTCCCTTGCTCCTTGGCAGCATGTACATCTCTCAAGATGTCAATGGAGCGTTTTGGAGTTAATATTCGAACTAGCGCATCTTCCATGGCAGCCTAGAAAAGAAAAATCGATTTCGAACAAGTCAGCGCCGGTCTACCAAGAAATGAAAGCTTGGACTACAATTGTGGAAAATTCCTATTTTATTTATACTTCGACTTTCTTTCTGATTTAGGCTTAAGTACCTGAACAATTGAAGAAATTCTCGTAAAAGAGGCCTGCCTTTTGCCCTCGAGGCTTGCAGCTACTGACTGGCAAAGTTTTTCAGCTATTTCCTCAGCCTGTTCATGAGTAATTAATTTCATTTTATCGAAAGAGATGAGTGACGACTAAATAACAGTGATCCAAATATCCAAGTGGCATGCCTGTCCTGAGAAAAAATACATACCACATTCTTGGTCATAAGCCTATCCTTGAGAGCTTTGAGAGCTGGTTCAAGTTCAGACTTCTCCAAATTGGCTTTCCCTGCGATACTGTAACAGAAAGGAAAGATAGACTAATTACGATAGAGATATTTCACCATTAAAGTGACTTGTTGAAAGTGTATGCTTCAAAAAAAAACACAAAACAACAAACTTCAAAGGGTTAAATTTAATGCACAGGTATACCTCTGGAACATAGATGAAAACCAGCCTTTCTTCTTAGTATCTGCCTTATTATCTTTCACATTATCTTCCTCCTCTGATTCAGAGTCACTGCTCAATATCTCTTCTTTGTCCATCATACTCTCCCCTTCATCTGCAACTACAACTGGTACAGTTTGTTCCCCATTCTCACTCACTGGATCAGTAAAGTCCAACTTTTCTTCTTGAGGTGAATCATCCCATACTCTATTCTTCTTAGTCATCTTTTTCGGCTCCTCTTTGGAGACCTTGTTAGCAACAGTTTCAGTTTTCTTTCCTCCTTTAGACTTACGCTTCTGTAGCTTAGTTACATCAAAAGCTCCAGCTTTGGCATCCCCATTCGTTTTACCATTAACACCGGCACTTTTGGTGACTACCCTACTCTCAACATTATTACTGTCAAATTTTACATTTTTCGACGGACGGTTTTTAGAGTTTTCGCCATCTCCACCATCACTTCCAGATTCACCTCCACTCTTTTTTTGATTGCCTCCATCTGCAAGACTTTTTGTACCTGACCTTGCTTCCTTGTAAGAGTATTATTCACAGGTTTTACCAATTGCTTTGACTTCTTCATTTCTTCTGCACGAACCTCAGCTTCCTTCTTCAGCTGTTGAAATATGGCGTCAAATTCATCATATGAAGTTCGCTTTGGATCAAAAATCCCAGAGAACGCCTGCTTCACCATGGACAACAGCTCATCCACATACAAGATATGGAGAATTCGCTGATACACAGCAACAAAGACGAGCCCAAGGTCATTGTTAAATGTCCACTTAAGAGTGTAAGATGCGCCAGGGGCATCATAATTATACGATGCAGCGCCTGATCGTTCTTCCAAGAGGCAGGACCTAATCAAGGTATCAATAGGAGAGCCCCTGAGAGCATTTCCGAGCTCCTTGCACGTCCAAAGAATTAGACCTCCTCTTGTGAATATAAGCAATTGTTCTAACATCTCTTCACAAATTGGAAGCAATAATCCTAGAGAGGGAATATCAGAACAAACATACCGTAAGAGGAAGAAAAGGATTTGATGTAAAAAAGACGAGTTAAGGAAAACCACATCAGCAAGGATCCTGTTTGTCCGATCTATACCAGGAATAAGGAACCATCAAAGTTCAGGCAAAACGACATTTCGAAGCAAATCAAACCATAATAATGAAAGCATAAAGCAAATGCACGATTTTCTACAAAACTCAGATTCGAAAAATTCAAACAGATCTGTAACAATCACCCACATAGGGGAAAATAAAGTCTTGATCTGCCAGACCAGGATTAAGGTATGGAAAAGTGCGAAAGTGATGGATAAAACAAGACAAGAGAATGTAACTCGGAAGATACGAAACGGGTTTTTTTTGTGGCAAGAATAATGAAAAAAAGGGATTCCCCCACATCACCAATCCCTGTAAACCAAAGAGAATCCAATCGAGCGAAATTCAGATCAAAGACGAGCTCAAACGCTAACCCATAAAGGTGTAAATCGACAAAACGATAATAAAAAAAAAAAAAAACACAAATTTCCCAATCCATAAAAGTAAGTTCAACGGATGAATCGATTGGGATTCAAAGTTGCTAGCATGGATAATCACAACGAACCTACGGTGGTGCGCGACGGGCGTGATGCAAAATTTACGGTCAGAGAGAATTTCTTTTTTCCGTTCTGCGCCTCGTTGACCGTTCTGTTGTCAATGTATATACTTAAACAATATGCTCTGATAAATATATATATATATATAACTAAATATAATTCAATTTTTATTAATATAATTTAGGCGACTTGGGCTTGACTAGGAAATCCTTTTGTTGGTCGACGGTCCAAAGTGATGTCCAATTCTCACATGAAGTAATTTCAGGTCGGCTATGATATTTATAGGAAGCATAATAAAAGAAATAGATAAAAAAATATATAAATACAATATAACTTGAAGTACAACCGTGAAGGAAAAATATATTATTTATTTTTTTTTCTTTTTTAAACATGCACTTACCGGACATGTCAAGAAGCTCTCTTCACAGTTCGCAAACAAATGTTGACTACTTCGAACAAGAAGAGTGAGTAATACAGAGATAAAAAAAAAAAGGAGACAAAGTCGGCAAGGGTATAAGAGTAAATCGAGCTTTTGTGGGGCCCAGCCCACTAGGTTAAATTGGAAAGAAACAAGAAAAAATAATACATGAATGTTCTTTCTTTCTTCCCCATACAAACCACCATACCTACTCTCTCTCTCTCATTTGCTTTTTCAGCACCTTCCCATACCATTAATCTGAAAATCAGACACACTCCATTCTATTTCTCTCTCTCTAGAAATAAAAAGCTCATCAAAGAGTCAATATTACTTCTTACAAACCCTACCCACCCCTACCTCCCTCCAATGTAAACTGTCAACATTTGTGTGTGTATTAATACATTACATATCATATGGGTAGTTTATACCCTTTACACAGCACAAAAGAAAATGGGGATGGAGAAAAAGGAAGAAAAAAAAAACACATCCTAGATTTCCACGCAATTCTTTCTTACATAACCAAGAAAATCAACACACGAGTCCACAAATGACAACCATACATAAAAGGCGAGATTTTTTTTTCCTCTGCCAGAAATGCCCTTCTGCAACAGCCCAAAAAAACAAATCCCCATCTTCCTTCATCATCAACTTCACTGTCTTCTCATTAACAAGCCTGCTCCCATGTTTTTAATTATATTTATTATATCCCAGAGAGAGCTATGTGGGCTTTTTTTCGGCCTTTGTCCTTGGTCAGAATTTTACGTACAGCAAAGGCAAACCACAATACCAAAGCAAAATCAAAGGAAGCTTCCCAGTTTTCCCATCATAGCCTGTTATTTATTTCTATTTCTATCTCTATCCGTGGCCTTCTTTTCTTTTTCTTTCCTTTCTTTTCATGCTCTTATCTATCTTTTCGTTCTTTATTGCCTGCCGACCTCTATTCCGTGTCCACCCTCATAAGACCGCGCCTACCCCGATACAGTAATTAGGGTTCGATAAAAATCAGATCTTTTCGTGGAAAGGGGATTATTGGGTTATCTCTTTCGTGCCGATGTCTAGGAAGATCAAAGGGTTTGCTGTGGATTCAAAGTCAAGGATGGAGGAGGCCAAAGCCAGGTCGAGGCATCTGAGTCTAATGCAGGACTATGAGGATTTGCAAAAGGTTAGATTTTTTAGTTGTTTTGTTGTTTTGGCCTCGTAAGATTTGGTGTGTGGAGGGAGTTCTTTTTCTTGTTTCTTTATGGTTCTTTTGAGGGTTTTTGATCCTTACTCTAAGATCTGCTCGTGTTGGTTTTATGTTTCTTTCTTTCTTGTAATTCTTGCCAAGTCTGTGTTCAGATCTGTTGGAATTTTTGCCCAGTTCTCCGCCTTGTGTGATTTTATCCAGTATTCTTTTATGGGCTGTGGATATATTTAGACATATTTTACTTTGATTTTGATCTTGGACATGTTCTTGCCTGAGTCTGATCTCTTACTGTCAGATATCATCTTCCTCTATAAAGGTTTTTGGTTCAATGGGACTGACTTTACTTGTGGAATTTTCTCCTTTTCCCCCCTTTTGCTTGGAGATGGTTACCATGGCTTCTCTATGTATGATCCACTCCTTACCCTGGATGATTATGCAAAGCTTTAGTTGGGAAGCTAAATATTTAGCTGATATACATCTCACACTTGCCTTGCTCTATTATCCATTTCCATCTCCATAGATATAATATATGATTTGATTCTACAATTTCATAGGAAGTTGATGCTATGAGAAGCCGGTTGGATGCAGCAAAGCAGAGGAAGCTGATTCTCGCAGCTGAAGTTCGGTATGTCTAATTCTTGATTTTTGAGTTTCTCTCTTATTTTATCGTCTGTGCATATGCGATTTCCCTCGGCACTAACTGATCTTACACCATCTATTTCATTCCTAGGTTTCTGCGAAGAAGACATAGATGCCTCGTGGAAGCAAGGACAACGCATTCGATTCAAGAACGACCAACTACCGTTACTCACCCAAATCAACCCAAAATCGCGAAGAAAAAACAGCCCATCGCCAGAAAAGAAGCCAGCAAGCGCGGTTTGGTAACGAATCCCAAGAAGCAGAGGAAAGTCGTTGCATCTATGGAATCTAATGGTGGCCATAATAAGAGAATGAAGAATGGCAATGGCAAAGAAGGTAGCAGGCGAAGCTTGCCTCAGACTTACTCTCCACTGCCCGATTTGAATCAGGACAACGCAGCTCCTCGCGTAAGAGAGCCTTCGTTGAGATTAGGCCCGAGCTTCGACCTGAATGAGATATCTGTAAGTAGGTTGAATTTGGTCCGTAGATTCTCTTGTTTGGGATAGGTTTGATATGTTTTTTTTCTTACACGGCAGACTGGGGATGAAGATTTCTACTTGAACGCTGAGGTGAATGGGCTGAAGGGTATGAACGACGAGCAACAGAGTGATTTGAAGGTATCTTCGGTTTGTCGAAATTCTGGCGAAGGGTCGTCCCGTGCGGGGAAGAGGAAGATTTCTTGGCAAGATCCAGTTGCTTTGAGGGTGTGAAGAAAGCTGGTTTTTTTTTTTCTCATCAAATTCAAGAAGAAATTCGAGGAGAAGATGAAGAAGACACAAGTTTCTGAATTTTTTTCTTTAGTAGACTTAAATAGTGTAAGCATATGTAGAATCAACTCCAATGCAAATGACCTCTCAATCTTCTTTACTGTTACAAATTAGCAGAAAATTAGAAAAAGCAAATCACATAGCACACGCAGACAAGGATGGAGAGAGATAGTCTCCATAAACAACCTGGGACTGAACTGCAATGATGCCCTAAATCAGACAACCATGAAGAAACAAGATAAAACCACAAAGGAGCAAACTTGACTCATGGATGAAGCTTGAGGTCGAACTACAGTAGATGACGATTTTGATGATGATCGGTGACCTGCTCCGCCGGTGCCAGGTGGCAGCACCGCGCGAAGCCTCTTAATTTGGACAACAATAGTCTCGGCAGGATTTTTGTTCGCTGATATTTGGCCAAGGCCATGATGAGAATCAGAAGAAAGCCTCACAGTCACAGAAAATTCATTCGATGATGATCTTTCTGCTGCTATAGTTTTCTTCACACGAGCTGCTGCTGAAGCTGAATTGTGATGGAAATGGGGAAGTAGTAGCAGAATCACTGAGATGGCAAGCAACAAACATGTTTTAGAACGCTTTCTGTTCATTTTATCTCTCTCGCCTTGGAGGAACAAATGTTGTGTGGTGACTGAAGAAGAAGGGTGGATTGAAAAAGATTAAATGAGTGCGATGGCGTTGTCTGTACTCTTTTCCTCATGAGTAGGACCAAGAATTCGAACCATACGTATCAGTCATGTCTGATTATGGAGTATGGGCCAATTTGATCTCGGGCCTCAACCTAAGTTTCGTTAGGTTTCATGTTCTTGTCGGAAAATCTTTAGTTGTAAGGACCCGATTTCTGCATTACCACTTCATTGTTCTATAGTATTACTTCATGTTCTGCACTACCACTCATTGTTCTTCCGTATCACTTCATTTTTCTGCAGTAACAATTAAGTGGTACTGCAGAACAATGAAGTAGTAATGAAAAACAAGTGGTACAATGAAGTAGTACTGCAAAACAATGAAGTGGTACTGCAGAAATCGAGAACTAAAAATTTTCGGATCGGGCCTGAATCCGATTTTAAAACTAAAATGGGGTCTCAATCATGATTAACACTAAAATATTTTCTTGTCACGTTGATCGAATATATGCCAGATAACTATGATTGCCAGATAACTATGATTATCAACCGGCTGTGTTTGCTATACTAGATAAGCCTAGTTAAAAAAATAATCTGTCGTAGTCTGACAGTTTAAGTTGTTTGGTTCTAAAATGTGGCCCGCGACTGGCCCGAAGCCCACACTTTGACATTTTAAGATAACTTAATCTTGACAGTTCATACCAGATAATTTATCTCAATTCATCGGTTTACAACAAAATTACAAAAGTATCTTACCACTTCATCGCCTCAAACCCCAAAGCCCAGCTACAGAGCTATTGACCCACCACATCTAACCAGCGCCAGACCCAACTTCGAACCGACGTTGTCTAACTTCGATCTTCGACGAAATTTGTTGGGCTGCTTCCAAAACATCATTCTTCGACTTCCATAGTCGGCAAACTGACGAAAAATTGACGGCGACCTTTCCATGGTATTTTTTCGCGAAAATGAACAAAGAACTTTGCTGGTCCCAATTTTTCAAACAAGATGCCTGCAATTACCATTCCTAGTAGAGGCTTGATGCCTCCTTACGAATCATCGTCTGCAATTTTCTGTATAAACCACGCATTAAATGATGATATAGCGATTTGCCTCTTTGTTATTTGAAAATTCAAAAGTAAGAAGATGGAGAGCTGTGAATATATGGGTTTGTGTGTCAGCAGCCATAACTTAGAGCTTTCTTGGAAGACGAAGCATGAGAGAGAAGAAATAGATGAGGATGATTGTCGAGATAAGGATAAGGATGTAATACTCATTCTATAACTGGTTCAAAGTACGAAACTGACTACCAAACAATTTATAAGTTATAGCAGGCCCAAGAATAAAATAATTATATGGAGCTTTCTGTCTTACATTTTCTTTCTTTATGAACCAAACGTAGGCCTAATATCATGAAAGCATTTACAATGAAGAATACCATAGCATACGATCTTTAACTAATGTGCGCAAGGCAAACGCATTATCACATTACCACTCACAAATTCCACAAAATTTTGATTTCAAGTCCAACGACAATAACGATAATTAAACAAAACTAATCAAATAGAAAAAAGAGCATGAAGGCCTCCAATCTTTAAGAGAGGATCCCCTTCTCAGTGCCCTCTTTCCTCACAACAGCTGAACCAAAAAAAAAAAGGTAAACAAAATTTCAACGTACTTTGCTGCCAATCATCAACTCAGAAATAAATAGCAACGATAAGAATGTGCATTTCTTCATCATCATCAACCCAACTTCATCAGCGATATGGTGAAAAGGATGGGCTGCACTAAAACAAGTTCTCGCATGCCGAAACATCTGAAGCTTGGGAAGCCAACACATTCTTACCATTATCGTCCAAGCCCATCACCTTCATCACAGAAGCAAAGATCGCTTTCTTGTAATAGTCGTCGCCCACTTTCCCCAGAATCTCCTTCACAGCATTGAAATCCAACGTCCCGGACAAAACCAGCCTGCCAATAAGCTCACCGAACAAAGAAGGCGCCTTAGGTAAATCAATCGCAAGATCGTCCAATGGCTCAGCATAAAGGAGGCATCCATCAACAACTTGCTTCGAATTTACAACCTTCTTGGCACACAAGTGGGTCAGAAGTTCGGCAACTGCTAGAACACGAGGAGGGATCTTCTCAAAAGCGAGCGATATGGCCTCTTTGACTAGCTCAGAATGATAGGCAGGGGACTTCAATTCTTCCACGCATTGCAAAGCTTCGTCCAAAAGCCTTATGCTGAAGTACTCCTCGAGAAGGGAGTGTGTCTTCTTCTTGAGCTCATCAGGGTTCACTCTTTTGACATTAGCATATTGCGTTTCAGTCCCTGGAGAGGCCATAGCTTGTCGATCATAGGGTTTAGGGGCTCCTTGCAAAAGTGGGCTCGGTTTGCTGCTGCCCTGGGCAAGGTTGGTCGAAGGAGATTTTCCAGCGAATGAAGGCTGATTACGCCCAGGGGTTTGAATGTTTGAATTATCACCTCGGGGCATTGACCGAGACCTGGGAATCTCCCAATTGCCATTGTTATCCATCCCGGGCATTCCAGGCATTTTTCTAGTACCGGGCATCCCGGGCATCATGCCGCCAAAGCCCGGGCGGTTCATGGGGAAAGCTGTGGGGCTTAGGCTCCCCGGAGAAGTAGGAGCATTGGCTCGGCTGTTTCGAATGCTTGCTGTAGCACCTGGGCGCAGACCGAGGTTCTTTTCAGCTTCAGAATGGATCTCTGATATGGTTTTGGCTTTCATCTACGTGAAGTAGGTCAGCGAAAACATGTGAGAAGCATACGCAGAAAACTAAGAACGAGTATTTCTAAAAGTGGAGGAGTTATTACCTCTTCGCGCCTCGGAACCCAATTATTGGCACGCAGATCAAGGACATCGCGAACCATAAACTTGAGCCGTGAGGCAAGCTGAGAGTTTGTCGACAGATCCTTCAAACGACCAAAGTACGCATCGTTGATACGCTTTGACTTTTGGTTCTCATCGAGCTGCTTGCCAATGGTATTGAAGAACTGACATATGGCCTCAACGTTTTCCTCTGGCGGACAACTCTTAGGATCCGGCCCCAAAAGCTCCTGCAGAAATATTCAGCAGATGATAAGAACGTCAAATCAACAAGTGAATCAGCGGGGGAAACATTCATACAAACTTAAAAAAGACAAAAAGAAAATGGACAGAGAAAAAGAACCTGAACTATGTGATGGACAATCTTTTCTGGGACCATCTTCTGTTTCAGAAGTTCTCCAATCAGGTGAATGTTCCCAAGGGTGCGAAGTTTAACTAATCGTTCTTTGTCCTTACGTTCTTGTTCTAGCCCAGGGGCAGTCATCTGCCTCACCTCTTCCCTTAATTTGTCAGCACCCTCAAATGCTTCCTGACAGTTAGTTAAGAGGACACGCTTGAACGTGATTTCCTTGCCACCTGGCTCATCGGACGGGAACGGAGGAAGTTTCTCATTCAGATGAGAACACAATAAGGCGTACATGGGGCAAAATGTTGGCTCCAAGACAGCTTTGTCAAATATCAAGGAGATAACCTCCTGCAAAAGATACGATGACGACATAAGATCTCAACGATGCGATGAATTCGATGAAAAAAAGTGAACTTGAAAGTTAACGATGATTCTGAACAAGGTGAACTACCTTCAAAATATCAGCAGTTGTGATTCCGGAATCCAACAACTGGCCCTTCAGGAGTTCAAACTTCTCAGGAGTCAGCTTATTCAGAATCCTGTTGATAAAGGAATGAAACAATTCCTTAAAAAAGGGTAACGAAACAAAAAATAAAATGTGTCCTTCTGTAAACTAGAGAATCGCATATCCATATGCCGTAAAATACAAATTACAATTTACAAAATAAATGAAGTTGATGCAAAACACATTACCCCTTCACAGTTTTCAGAACACGGTCCTTCTCAGAAATGTTCCCTCTACGAGCAGACCACGGTAGGTCAGCCTTGATTAGAGCAGGAGCAGTCTAAACCATATAAAATAAAGATAATTATATGGTAAATGCATTGTTAGATGGATAAGTGAATTTACAGTTCGCTCAACAGAGATAATATACCCCTTGGGTAGATGAAATTTGTGCCCTTGCAAACTGCGAGCTCAGCTGTTCTCTCTGTTGGCTAGGGTCGAAGCGACCACCAAAATCTCTGTCTCGTATTCCCTCCCATGACCTCTCCTCGGTCGAGGCATTATATTGGGCAGACTGATTACGCCAGACACGGTTGTCTGATTCAGCATAACGACTTTGAGTCTGATTTTGGGGTTGGACCTACAAGACAAAAGAAATAGAGAGCACGGTATGTATCATTTACAGAAATGAAAATTACACTTGAAAATGGATTGGCACCAAAATAAATGCGGGTAAGCAGCAGAGGCATCATCATTCCAGACAAATTTACGAAGTTGCAAAACTTGTGATTTACCGTTGCCGTAACTTACATTGTTTTCCACACGACTCCAGGTGGGATTTGAACCAGAAAATTCAGCTTCAACTTCTTCTTTGACTTTCAGAATTTCTTCAATAACATTGGCAACCTACATAACGTAGTTATTGTGATAAAAAGAGGACAAAATCATTTTCTCAAGTGAAAAAAGAGCAGAATTACAGATGGTCAGGGGTGTAAGAAGATTTTTACCTCTTTCAAACTCAGCAGCTGGTCTCTAGTATAACGGATTCTTTCATGGCCTTCAAATCGAGACTCCCCTGTCTGTCATAGATCATATATTAGTGTAATCATACAGATAACACCATACAATAAGTCTCGAGAAAGCAACAAATCATGTAACCAAGTAAGCAACCATCAAAAAGGAACTAACAGATATAGTAAAGATATCTGATCTCCCAACCATAACGGCCTCAATGAGATTATTCAAAAAGTATTCACAGTTTAAGCACAAAATCCATCAATTATATCAGACAAACAGATTAGCCTATTTTCTCTCGAAACTAAACAGAAAAATTGCAATTTTGTAGTATTTTCGTTCCTTTATTCCATGAAGCTAGCCTGCAATTAGCCTTGTACTAGCAAACACATACTGATTATAACCATCTAAAATTGCCAAGTTTAGATATCCGAAGGTTTCTTTATGGGCTATCCGGCCACTCTGAGAATGCCCACCTAAACCCTGCGTCATGATTTGCGTCCACATTTACAGCAGCTACACACGCGAGTATGCTGCCAAGAATTAGGACACTCCAACGGCTACACATACGAAGCTCAAACGGAAAAGCAGAACAACAAAATTGCAAACATATAAATTTTTTCGTAAAAAGTCTCCCGCTGCTTGGTTTATTTGGCACGAACTCAACAAATGAAAAAATACGAGTAGAAATCAATCTCCAACAACAAGCGAAGCCACTAACTGTACTAACCATATTAAAATATCCTGTCTTCACGCACAACACACCCATAAATATTATAGCAAAAAGACTAACACAACCAAACCAGAACTTTAGCAACACAATCTGTTCAAGCGCAACAAAGTAGCCGCCGACGACAAAATAAGAAACGCCTATATAAACTCTAGATCTGATCAATAATTTCTTGAAACTGAGCTCCAAAAGAATAAAGAATCGACCTTCAACGAAGAACCCAAAGGAGCAGGGGAACCACTGTGGTGACGCAGCAAAGAACCGTCTAAATTAGCCGCCGACGAAGACGAATCGAAGCGAGGTCCGCCAATAAATCGATTCCCACCGCGATTTCCACCACCTGGTCTCAAGCTCAGCACCGTCTGATCAGCCTGCATAACTCGTCAACGATCACCGTCAAATCTTCAAGGATCGATCTTCAAAATCTACGGATACAGTAAGCTCTAGCGCGTACGCGTACACGGGCGTACGAATCCGAAGCAGCTAAAAGAAGGTAATGGAAAAATCTATAGAAAGAACGATTTCTGTGGCTTCCTCTCTCTACAACGAGAAGAGGGTAATGGTGTTTGCAAAGAAAGGGGGCGCCGTTGAGAAACCCTTGCTAATATAGGGCGTGATATGAATGAATGAGGCTCAGGGGTGATTTCGTAATTGTCGTTCTATAAATTAAGGGTTAATTCCTGATAAGTACCTTTTGAGTTTTCAAATTCCTCTTAAATACCCTCGAATTATTTCTTCCTTATAACTATCCATTTGAAAATTTCTTCCTGTTCAGTATCTAAAAAGGTCTTTTCATGGTTAAAAAGTCGAAAATACCCCTGTCTCACACTTCAAATTGGACATTTATACCAACTGATTTTGAAATTATACCAGAAATTATAAAAAATATACCATCTGTTTTGGTTATCGTACCAGTAAATAACGTTATTATGATTTTATACAGCGAAATTGGACATTTATACCAACTGATTTCGAAATTACCGAAATTATACCATATGTTGTGGTTATCGTACCAGTAAATAACGTTATTATAATTTTATACAGTGAAATTAGACATTTATACCAACTGATTTTGAAATTATATCAGAAATTGTAGAAATTATACCAACTGTTGTCGTAATTATACCAACATAATTGTACACTATACCAGTTGGTATAATAATGATAATAGTTGATATAATTAGAATGACAGTTGGTATAATAATCGAAGCAGTTGGTTAATTAACGTTATTATAATTTTATACAGCGAAATTGGACATTTATACCAAATGATTTTGAAATTATACCAGAAATTGTAGAATTATACCATCTGTTTTGCTTATTGTACCAAAAAATAACGTTTTATAATTTTATACAGCGAAATTGACATTTATACCAACTGATTTTGAAATTATACCAGAAATTGTAGAAATTATACCAACTGTTATCGTAATTATACCAACAGAATTGTACACTATAACAGTTGGTATAATTAGGATAACAGTTGGTATAATAATCAAATCAGTTGGTATGATGTCCAACTTAATTTCAGGAAAGGGTATTTCCGTCCGATCACTGTTTGGGGTATTAAACACACAACTTTTTGCAGATGGGTACTGAACAGAAAAAATTTTCGTAGGGGTACTGATAAGGAAGTTTAGTTTCTGACAGGGTGTGATAAGGAATTTACCCATAAATTAACATCTGTTGTCATACTGTCGTTTGCTATTATTGATTTTAAGACCTTAACTATTACTACAAAATAATTGTAGTATTACACCATCTCTCTTTATTAATTAAGAATGTTGTGATAGTATTCTTCCCTAACTTCTGAGTTCTGTATAAAAAGCTTTCATCTCACTATTACATTAAAGTTCTGTGTATGAAATGTATAGAACTCTAGTCCTACATTGGGGGAAAAAAACATGAATATCAACTACCTTAATCTAGTCCCTACATTGTGTTCGAAACTCTTCGATTATTACTACTCTTAGAAATCTTGATTCATCTGAAGTAGATATGTCCTTAGGCTGTTTTCTTCCACCTGAGATCCATCCAAGTTTGAAATCTCATAAGCACGAGAATCTCTTTCGAAAGCTATGTAACTAACTTACGATTCAAACGTCTAAACTCACCTGCAATACAGTTGTAGAAGACAGAAGCGATTCACATTCGTCGAGCATTGCCTTCTCAAGAGCTGCCACGCGGGCAACCTCTGCAAACGACGAGCTTGTTCTTTCTACCTTCATTGTTTGCTAAAGTACGTCAGGCGAATGTTGTAATGAAAAAATGAGGTGAAGTGAAACATAGTACTGCATTCTTTTCTAACGTAAGAAACGAGAAGACGAATCTCACCCGAGGAAGTATGGAACTTAACGTGGTTTCCAGGGATTGCATTCCATCAGCAGCAGAGCTTAAAGTTTCCTTCATAGTTCGTATATCAACCTAGAAAAATTTATTGATTTTTGTTAGGTGATTTCCCTTGAAAGATATGAGAAAATCTTAGCACACCTTTGCTCCACCGTTCAAAGGAACTCGAACGATGCAAGCCTGAAGATCTTGGATGGCACATGTTAGTGAGTTGATATGATCCCTTTCGAATGAAGCCCATTCGTCAAGACGCGCAATCTGAGATGGTAAGTACTTTCAGTTAAGTTATAGAAACGTATGAGCAGATAGAATCTTTACACGTAGAACGTAGAACTAGAATAAGATCGATCATTGTACTTGATTGTTCAAGATTGAATGCAGCATGAGCTTCAGCTTCAGCGCCTGAACGTACGATCTTTTCTCGACCACCGACGCCTCCAAATCTGCTGTTTCTCTCCACGCGCTGTACATCGTTTTCTGCGCCGGGAAAATGCGATTAAGACTTCGTTTGACAAAGAAAGAAAAAGCGAGTTTTCAGATTCATAGTACCTCTGCCTTCGTCTTCTGAGAGCATAACATGGCATCACTTCTGCCATTTACGTACCTCCATTGCGCGTATCCGTTGTACAACAACCTCAGCTGATGGACATCCTCGATAAGGTTCGAAGCCTTTGTCCCTTTCTTGATATCCACCACGAAGCTAAGAACAGAGTTCGAACTATGCGTTCGACTCGATGGGCTCGATGGTCTTTGGCTCGGCAAAGACTGCATTTTTCCATGCGATGAAGATATCTGCTGTAATAAATCCCTCGCCGACTTTTGCAGAGGCTTACCACTCGTACTGTCCAACGATAGCCTCCTAAGCGAGTTTCTGTTCTTACCTCCTATGATCGGTTTTAAATTCTCAGGTTGATCCAAAGAACGGATGCTTTTCAACAGATTCATCCTTCTCTCGGGCGTCGGCCTTCTAGAGGAGAACGTTTCGCCCTTTTGAGCGTTCGAAGAAACGTTGAGACTTCTAACAGTAGAAGAAGGCCATGGAGACTTTCTCGACTTCAAAAGCACGTCTGCGGACGCGTCTTCCTCGGGCGTTGAAGGGCGTCTTCTTTCGGCTGATAAAGCTCTTTTTCGAGTCGATATGATTGGGGACGATGGGGAAATTCTAGCAACGTCGGGCGAAGCGCTGCGTTTTGGGACGGGGGCGGGAGATTTGTAGCGGTACCTTGAACTGACTTGTCTTGTTTGAGTTCTTCGAGCAGTTCCATTCTGTCTTCGATGGGTGCTAACGGTCGAAATCTGTCGTCAGAATCGCACAAATCCATCGAGCGATAGTGTGGAATTGCGATCATCAGAAACGTAGGGAAACAAGTTCGTTCGATCTCCTATGAACAATTCCTCTTTCTGTTTCTGTCAATGCTCGGACACACAATACTATGATCTTTTTTTTTTTCCCTGTATATCGAAGTCAATAAAAAACGGCTGATAAATATCGACAAACGAGATTATCGTCCGACTCGTTACAAGTTACAACGAATTCAAACTGAGCGTATAACAATATCAAAGTATAGTGAGCAGTGAAAACAAAAGAGAAAATCTTTAAGACACACGAAATGAAATTGATGGTTAGAAACGTACCTGCGTGAAGTAACTGTCAGCTGTGCAACATTTGCAGACGAAAATATATGTATCGTAAGCAAAATGATAACTGTAATATGTTTTAATATCTATCTATATAAAGAATAACGAAACACGGCAGTTGTGTGTTTGGCGTCACCTGAACTGAAATATCAACAGCCATATTTGATTAATTCAACATATTTTATATTTTTGCATGCTTTTCATCGCTAACGGAGGAGGAAATAGACTATTATCTGGTCATCTTTGGCATGTGAGGTTCTCAAGAAAGTAGGTAACCAATCGTTAAGATCATTGAATATGTAAAAATATCGACATAGAGATGGCACGTTATGTTCTATGTTATTTATTGCACAAACAAATTCTAAAGAGATTGATAGATGGCCATGTGTTTCTCGCCTCCCGTGTGACGTATTTGACCTAATCTCATATTTAAACTATTGAAAATAAACTAATAAAAAGATTAAGTGATAGTTGAATCTTATAACTCTTGTCCGTATGAGCTCGACAGCAACCTTAAAAGCAAAACAAAAAACTGGGTACAATTCTACCATAGTTCAACAATTGGGATGAATCTTCCTCTATCATTGCAGCTTTCTCCTTGTCTGAATCTGTTCATCGCTGCATACAATGGCTGTTTCTTCCTATAAGACTTGTTCTTACTTCTTCTTATTCACTTGGTTTCAACGGACGAGATTTACCCGCCCCAAATCGTACGATCAATACTTGGCAACGCCGACATACTGAGACTTATTACCGAAAATTGCCTGATCAAAATCTCGATCTTCGTCGTAAAGGCCGAGATTTCTAGCTATGGCAAATCCAGCGTTCATTCCATCGACTGCAGCGCTTACGATCCCACCTGCAAATCCCGCCCCTTCTCCAACGGGATAAAGCCCTTTGTAATTTGTGCTCTCCCAAGTATCGATTCTTCGCCTTATTTGGACAGGCGAGCTAGTCCTTGTCTGAGAAAACGATGCTCGAAGTGAGTAAGCCGAAAAAAAAAAACGATGAGTAAAATGGAGAAGTAAAATGATATACCTCGACGCCGTGGAGAAGGGCTTGGCTGGAAACGAATCCAGGCAACTGTATAACAAAGAGAGTTTGGGTTGATGTTCTTCAGTTTCAGACGATAGTTGTGAGTGGAAATAAAAAAAAAAAGGCTTAGACCTCTTCGTCGAACATCGAAATGGCGTGCTGTAATGCTTCTGTGATGTGAAGTGGGAATAGCTCGTGGAGATTCGAGGGCTTTACACCTAAACGATAGCTTGACGGTGGTAGTGTTGAAGCTATGTATATGAAGAAAAAAGAGTCAGGCTTGTGTTTTAATTTTTAAATCAAGAAAATGATACAAAAAGATGCATAAAAAGGAAAACCTGATAATCTATTGTCAAGGAAATCGGGGACTGTTTGTGCAGGAACCACAAAGTTGGCTCCTCCCATGGAAGCTGCTTTTCGCTCGAGCATTCTCTACATATCAGAGAATTTCAAAATATTTAAGATAAATGAAGATAAAAAAAAATTATTACAAGTAATACTAACCTGAAACTGAACCCCAGCTAGAGGTCCATTTAGATTAAAGCTGTCTAAATCTTTCTGCGAAACGGTGACTACGATGGCTGCATTGGCCCACTTAGAAGAACGTCGAGAAAATGACATTCCATTGATGCAAAGTTCTGACGAGTTTGTGCTGGTAAGGACAACCTACACAAAAGAACCGAGTTTTAGGGAATTCGAACTGTTTTCGGTAAAAAATTGAAGCTTTAGGCGATGGTAAGAAAAGGATAAGTACCTGCCCGCCAGGACACATGCAAAAGGAGTAACAACTTATAGGCTTCGGATCTGAAGTTGAAGCAATTTCTTTTCTGTTTACGAATTCAGCAACTTGGTAATCAGCTACTGGCACTTTTCCACGTCCATTCCTAACCTCGCTAGCCAAGTCTGAATACTGCGTGAAATTTGCAAAACGTTGTGAATCCTCGTTTTCATCTAATCTATCTCCACTGAATCGCATTTTTTCTTACATAGGTTAATAAAGATTGCACTAAAGAGTACGGACCTGAATGTGGTTTATTAGTTCTTGGGGATGTTCTATGCGCAGACCAACCTATCGAGTTGGTGGAAATAACATCGATATGAGACCCAAAATTGGGAACTAAAGAATCGCAAGAATTCGAAGACAAAAGACTCACGGCGAAATCTTTTGGAACTATGTCGACGTTATGAGACAAAAGCATTTCGTAAGTGTCTCGCGCAGAATGCCCCACTGCAAGAACTACAGCGTCGCATTCCAACTTCTGACAAGAAGATCCCAAACTGTTTCTCGAGTCGGAAACATTAACTCCCACAATTCTTTCGCCCTTTATCAGCAGATCGTCGACCCTTGTCCCAAACATAATAGTCACCTACAAACGTGAGGGAAGATGACAACTTTGAAGAAAGAAAATAAATCGTAAGAGAAGAATCGCAGCTTTGGGAAACGACTCACGCCCAACTCTTGCAGGTACTGACGAAAATTTCGCAGTAGTGGAATTAATCTGTCAGTTCCCAAATGTGGCTTTCCGTCGATTAAGATACTATTTGGCGCCCCAAACTGAACTAGTGCCTTCAGCACCTGAAATTGGAAAACAATCAATATTTGACGCAAAACGATCGTGGAAAAGCAAACGGGGATCGATAAGGTGTTCGAGCATCAGTAAACAGTATCAAACTGAAGCACTGAATCATCAAAAAGAAAAGTGCAACACATACCATCAAAACACTACTGTTATTTCTTCCAATTCTTGTTACAAGCTTCCCATCACTCCAAGTACCTGCACCACCCTGTCAATATAAGTGTTTAATAAAAGGGACATCGCCAACATCAGCAGTTTAAGGTTTCCACGCCATTATTACTACATCAGACTTTATTCCGAAATAAGGGATCGTCGTAAAAAGAAAGAACTTGACCTCTCCGAAGCAAAAGTTGCTTTCCAACTGTAGCATTCGACGGACAACTAAGGCACCAATGTCTCGTCCCCTTTGTTCCACTGCTTGCCCTCTTTCTACAAGCGTAACATCTGCGCCAGACTCAGCTAGCACAAGAGAAGCGAACAAGCCCGAAGGTCCACTGCCAACGACAACTATCTTAGGTTTCCTAGATTCCAGCGCCTTGTCGACAAGATTTCCTTTGATGTCTTCGCTCGAAGATGCATGTCCATTTACTTTCAGTTGTTCCTTTATGGTACTGGTCAAATCACGAGAACTGCCTTTGTGATGCAAAAATTCCAGGCTCCCGACTTTTGGTTCTAGTTCGGAGACAAACTCCCAAGTGCGAGGCTCGAGGCTTAAGAGTTTAGGGACTTCCATATCCACAGTATACATGAACTTTGGATCCTTCTGCAACAATTTGCGAATTTATTGGTGTGAAGTTTGAACTCCTCAAAATACGGAAATGGAGAAACGTATAAAGAATGGGAATGTGAGTAATTTTAAGCAAGCAGCCGCAGAAACAGCTAAATAGAGTGCCACCGTGAATGCTTCAATCAACTTTTAAGTGTTCACCTTTCTAGCGTCAAATGATTTTCTAACCACTGTGAAAGCTTCAATTGGAAGCATTGATGCAACCTGAAAAAACATAGTTGGCAAAAAGTATGTCTTAAGAGATGGCATTCATACACAACGCACACAAATATCACACACAGACTTCATATAAACATGTCGAAGTGTAAATTTCTCAAGAAGAAAGAAAGAATGAAACGAGAAGGCGATAATTAACAAAGCCCATATCTTGATTCTACAAATAACAACGAAAGGAATCCAAACTTCCAAAGTTCAGCTCTTTTCACCGGAAATTCAAGAATTTTGGCAATTTCTTTAATCAGAGCCTCGGAGACACCCCAGAAATCCTTTCCGGGGTCTTCGTCAACTGATACTCCGAGCTTCGAAATTCTCCAAACGCCGTCGATAAGTCCCTTTGCATCTTTTTGGCTCTTCTTTTCTAGCCTCAACTTCTTCTTCTCGGATGGATACCTCAATTTCCCAGTTCTTCTCTCTTTCTTAGCGCATTTTACTCGAAAAGACTTCCGAAAGTTGAGGTACTTAGAATGATAGACTGGAAATGCTAGATTGTTATACGCCAAGGTGGCGTTATGGGGAAGAACTGCAACAGGCATTTTTACGAGTAATGTGATAAGGTTGAAGAAACAGCAAAGGTTTATTTATTTATCCTCGAGTTTTTCCCAACATCAAACAGGTTTTCTTCTTTTTCTCTAATATAAAAAGGTTGCTTATTCGTCTTCTCTTCCGCTTACGACCCGACCCAAGGAAATCGGGTATCCTGTCGGAATTTCGGGTACCGTAATTCTTTCAAGCCCATACTACACTCCCTTCAATCAAGGTTCTGAAATCGGGTTTTCGAATCGGATCGGAAATTTTAGTGGTTTAAGGTTTAATGGTTTAACCGCTATAGAATCGGAATCAAACCGGAGTAAAATCGGTATCTTAAATATGATAAATATACATTTTATATATGAATCAATCAAATAATATGAAAATATACATGTTTTAATGAACTTTTTCCAACTATAATTATATAAATCAAGAGGTAAAATTTAATAAAAGTAAATTGCCGTGGGTTGTTATAAATTAATCGTATGTCAAGTATTAAATCTATGAGTTGGGGTCAAATTTTAATAAAAATAAAATAGTGAGCTAATAGGTTAATTATAAAATATAAAAATTAGGGTGTTGGGTGGATTCGAACCCAAACCCATTAAGTAAAATACTCATAACTTAACCACTAGCCCAAATTAATTTATTAGTTTTTTTATTTTGTATACTTTATTTAAACCAATATTTTTTATTATTTTTAAATTGAAAAAAAAAAGACCGGACCGGAACCGCACCGGATTTTCGGCCGGTCCGGTCTTAACAACCCTGCCTTCAATAAAGCCCAAATCCAAGCCTAAGAGCATCTCCAACAGGGGGGTTTTCCCCACCCTAAACACCATATATGGTGTTGGGGGAGCTCCAACAGTCCCCCAAACTCCACTCCATTCCCAGGGATTGCTACAGTGTCCCCATACGTATTGGGGGGCACTGTTCACCCGCTATACAGTTTTTATTTTATTTTTTTTTTTTCTTTTTTTCTTTACTTATAAACTCCACCCAATTAGTTTTAATTTTTAATTATTTAATTAAATAGGTAAGAAACGAATATTACACTTTAATAAAATTTTAGTTATAGTATTAATTAGTAGGTTTAGAGAAAAATATAGAGGAGATTGTTGGAGTTGACAGTACTGTTTAAACTGTATATATAGAGGAATTTAACTGTAGCAACATTATACATAGTGGGAATGGTTGGAGATGCTATAATACTCCTCCATCCCATCAACTTTATCACGTAAGTCACTGGGCGCAAATTAAGGCGTCATTATTATAATAATATAGTACAATGAAAAGGTAAAAAGTATATATTTTTAACACGTCTAAGAATATTTAATATTATTATATTGATTGTCTGTGATATTTTTTGCTAAATAAGGAAATGTGATAAAATTATTGGAAGTGCAAAAAAAAAAGCGTGATAAATTAGAGTAAAATAGTAGCTATAGGTGTATAGTGTAATGAAATGAAATCCCACGCGAATTTATAAAAAAAGGTTAGTTGTACACTGGTGAAGTCGCTCGGGACTTTTTCAATAAGCGGTTAGTTCCATCTGCCTCCCCTTGAGTCCCTTTCATCTATTTTTTTTGTAAATATAAACCAACACAAATATTTTCCCCACCTTTCATCATTTTTATTAAAAGCTTTCATGCTATGTCGCAATTAATTCACGGTCGAGGTTCGACCTCTCTACAGCTTCACATTGTACCACTCCAAGGTTATCGAAATTCGTGATTCAATACGTGTCTCAATCTAGCGTCTCTACTTTTTAATGCATGTAATAACAAAGCAACAAATGCTCAGCTGGGTCTTAGAGTACCAAGAACAAGAAATCGGCAACAATTTTATAATTTCACACCACTAGCAAATAAAATCACACGTCATCACCGCGAAGAAACAAAAAAACCATTTTCTTTTCATATATCATCATACAAACACTTGTTGAAATTCCCCATATACTCCTCTTGGAGCCATATAGCCACGTTGAACGAGCCGTCGCCGTCATGGCTCGGAATAAGAAACGTCTTTCCATCGAACCCCATCGAGCCAGGGCCCATATGAACCTCCTTTCCCCACCCAAAATCGGCGCCGTACAACGGCAACGCCGTCCAACTTATGATCGCTAGGTTGGGATTGCCGTAGAAATCTCCCTTGGGCTTACCATTGTTGTCCAAAGATCTGAACCTTCCTACGTCGGGCAAACCCTTGAGGAAATCCAAGTACCCTCTCACCGTTTCGTCCGTTACCTTCTCCACGGCGTCCCTTATCTTCTTCGCCGCCGTGCCCAGCGAGCTTGATAGGAGGTGGCCGGAGGTATCGGTGGCTTCGACGCGAATTAGGGCGTTTCCGAAGTAGTTTATTGGCAGTGGTGGTTGAAGCTTGTTCCTGCAATTATGGGTTTTTGCTTATTGAGTTAAAAATTGGATCTTTTTTCCGGCGATTGAAGAGTAGCTTTTCTTTTTCCCATTCCAAGATGGGTTTTTGCTCATTGAGCTAAAAATTGGATTTTTTTTTCGTTGATTGAAGATTAGAGAAGAGGTTAGTAAAACCCTTGCCTGAAATCCGCGACGAAGTGTAGGCTTGTCTCTTGCTCAGGGAGGTGGCCACGTGCCTTGCTCGTGCACCGCCAGATATGCGCCGCCACGGCTTCGAATCTGCTGTAGCCTCTGACTTTGGTGGCGGCGCCGCCGCCGTCTGCCAAGTCCATGTTCGCCTTGTTCCTCAGCTTCTCTATCTGAAGCTTGGTCAGGTTCAGAAACGCCACGCCGATGGGCTTCTTCCTCTGCTCCGAGCTGTCCTCTTCGCCGATCAGCGTCGGCGGCCGGCGGAGGACCTTGGGATCGAACGCCGCCGCGGGCGGCTTATCGCTGTCGAGAACGGTCCTATCGAGGTAAGGAAACGCCACCTCTTCGCCCCTATTTCTGGCAATCTTAGCCCATTCGTCGACGAAATGGAGTGCGCTGGGCCCGTCGGCCATCACGTGGGAAACCCCAAGTCCGATGCCGACGCCGCCGCAGGCCAACCGCGTGAGCTGGACTATCACAAGTGGGATTTCGTCGATCGGCGCCGTGTAGTCGACGGAGGGGATGAAGCTCTGAATAGTCGAAGTCGGCGTGAAGTCGCCGAAGTCGTCGACCTTGGCGTCGGACTCGGCCTCGAAGATGGGAACTCCCTTGCCGTTGCAGTGGAGCTGAACGCGGGAACCGCCCTGCGGGTCCCACGTGAGGCGGCCGGCGAGTGGGTAGAAGATGACCAGCGCCTTGCTTAGGGAGCTTTTCAGAGCGGCGATGGGGTCCAGAGTTTGCAGCGCCGGCGAGCTTCTGTAGAAGTAGATGGTCGGCGTGTGGGTTATGTCCTTGATTTGATCGCTGGCGTTGAGGTACATGACTTCGTCCGGCGATGGCTCCGCCGGCCGGACTATGTGGGTAGCTTTGATGGCTACGACCATTTCTTTTTTGCTTTCGCTTCGACGAGGAAGAAGAAGTGTATGCGATATAATCTTATTAGTTGGCGATTGTGTTTTGAGTTTATGTAGTAATAATGGGAAAGGCGAAGGAGGTAGGTTTAAGATCTTCGGCACGTGCGAGCTGAGTGTAGGTGTCACCTACGCGTTTTTACTACAGATATTACTGACTGCTTTTTAATGATTTTTTGTGGAGGTCTTTTGAGGAATTGACTTTTTGATTTTTGTTAAATTTAAATGTCTACTTGAGTGAGATAACAGATTTGGTTGAACAAGTGGTCTATAGTGGGAGTTGAGTTGGCGTAGTAAATGGGTACATTTACAGTTCAATTGGTTAAGGCTTTTTATCTCATCATTATCACAGATTTATTTATTTATTTTTTTTTAGGCTTTTTATCTTATCATTGTCACGTTCAACTTTCATGCGTGGCGCATTATGAAATATGGTGTGGTGATAAGATTGGTTGAATCATTGCATTATTCATTCCTGTTCCTGTAATAAATATTCCGTAATTTGGTACCTGAAAGAGTGTTTTTCTTTAAACCTTCTTAATATTGATTGCATATGGGCCTGACTGATGAAAGAATCTAACTTGGTAAAGTCATTGCGGTGCATAACGCGTACACCTAAAAAAAATTAAAAAGTTAACCTTTGGTGTAAATGGTAAGAGTTTGGCATTTTCCCACCCAATGTTGGGCTGAAATTTGGTATTTTTCCCACCAGACGAGAGAAATGCCGTCTAGAAACATTCTTGAATTCCGCGTTGAAATATAAAGAAAAATCACGTATCCTAATTTATTTTCCATGTGTCCCAATTGTTTAGGGATATATGGGAGTTACACGGGAATTAAGAAACGTAAAAAAATATATATTTCGACACGTCTTTTAAGAATATTTATATTATTATATTGATTGTTTGTAATAGCTTTTTTGCTAAATAAGAAAATGTATAAAAGTGGACGATCCGATTTAGTAAAATGTATAAAATGGTTTGATAAGGTGGGAGTATTATATATTCACAAAATTGAATTTTACAAGAGATGGGATCAGGTAAAGTTGCGGGCTTTATGTTGAATTAGCCGTTGGAATTAGTCCTCGTCGACTTTGGAACAACATTAAAAATCACACCTTTAAAGCCTTTGAACCTTCTCTTGAGTTGACCCGAGATTGTCGCATTAATGATAAGCCTAAATTCATATTTAAATCACGTTAATTCATAAAGTCTTTTTAGTTAAAACATTATCTTGAGAGAAAATATTTAATTATGTTTACTTTTGATCAAGTTATTACACGTCAATTAATTGTAGTAGGATGAAAAAACAAGACTCAAACAATCTTACAACTTCAAGATCATTTTTTTCCTGCAATAAATTTCCATAACCGAAAATCACACAGTATGAGTTTATGATTTCCAATAGTTAACAGACACGAACTTAGCTCAGAATCAGTCTCAGTTTAATCTTCCTCCGACTGTGTTCGATTCTTCAACTCCATGTCGTCCCAGCCCGAAATTTCTTCCCTAAAAGACACACTTTGTGCCCAGCAAAAGCTTCTTCATAAGCTCTACAACGAGCTTGAAGCCGAAAGGGAATCATCAGCTACAGCAGCCAGCGAAGCCTTGAACGTAATCCTACGCCTCCAAGGCGAAAAGGCCGCCGTGAAAATGGAAGCCGAGCAGTACAGAAGGTTAGCCGAGGAGAAGATTTGTCACGCCGAGGAATCCTTCGCAGTTATCGAAGACATCATACGTCAGAAGGAAATGGAAGTTTCTGCTTTGGACTACCTAGTCCAATACTATAGGTACAAGCTGCTGAGCATGGGGAGAAGGAACTCGGCGCTAGTTTCTTGCGAGTCGAGCTTAGGGAGAAGGAACTCGGCGCCAATTTCGTCTAAATTCAAAAAGGGTATTGTCGAAAGGGATTGTTTGGGCAGTGAAAGAACTGATTTTTCACCTGGGAATGATATGGGGCAAGAAATTAATGATGTAGCTTCTGCTCAGGGAGACATATGGGGACAGATCAAGAAATTAGATGAGTGTGTTAAAGAGATCGCTGGAGTTAACTACGGAAGCTCGAGGTCTTCTTCACTGCGATCTTCGAGGCTAAGTATGGGAAGTTCGACGTCTAATTTGCAGAGGGAGACAAGATCACCTTCTCCACAGCTAGACATTGTAAATGGTTGTAATATGAATGGCATTGGTCCTGATATTGATCCTTCTTCTCCATGCATTCTTGATGTCTTTGAAGTTCCACAAGATGATAGGATTTTGGAATCTTCTTACAGTAAAGATATGAAGAAGGCAGCTAATGCGAGCCATGAAAGGGAAAAGGTAAGTCGTCTTGAGAAAAGGATTGGTAGGAATGGTGATTTGGGTGACATTGATTCGTCTGCTTCGCAGATCGGAAAGAGCGTTCTTGATTCGCGGGCGGGTTTGAATCGGGTTATGGGGACTTTGCGTGGAAATGAGGCGGAGAGGGTAAGGGATTTGAATGACAGAGATGAAGAGCTGAAGTTGTTGAAAGAGATTCAAGTGAAAGTGAATTTTTTGTACGATGAGTTTAAGAGTCAGAAAGTGAAGATGATGACCTCCCAAATACAAGAGCCATCCTCATATTCTCTTGCAGAGGTAAGGTATGTGTGTGTGTGTGTGGAAACTTGACATCTTTCAGTTATTCCACTTAAAAGATTATTCTTGAAATTAAATGAGGAAGATGGTATAAAATGTATCAGTTAACGAGTAATGTTTCCAATGCAGGCAATGCTTTACTTTTGGTTATGATTCTGCAGAGAAGCTTAAGAAATCTGCTACTATACAATTCTTCATTTCACAGAAATGGAGTGTCCTGTAAATACCGTTTGTATTCAAATTCACACACACACAAAGATTGATGGAGCCTCTGATTTTCTTTTTGTATTATTTCCATTATAATCTTAAAATATGGCCTAACACATCAATCAAGAATTGCCATAGCTAAAGAATACGTTTGGCCTAATCAATCAATCAGTTATGCTATCTATTCATAAGGCCTAGGATTCTTCATCAACCTTAATCTCAGAATCCCACTAATAGCCAATGGCAAGAATCAAACTGAACTACCAAAAACATAAATTATAGAAAAAAAAAAAAAAACTAGCTGTTCCAAACATTACGCGACGGATATTCGCAATCTTCTGCTATACCAAACAATGAATTCGGAAACTTGGGAAGCGAATCGATTCTTGGAAGTTGCAGAAGAAAATCTCCTAAAGAATCGTTTCTTGGTAGCAATGGTGTCTGCCTTAACCCGACGTTGCTCTTGAAGTTAATTTCATAACCAAAGTCATGCGCATTGAAAGAGCTGTTCGCAAGGCTAAAGAGAGTCTTGTTCTTATTCTCGACGTCGTTGAGATGATTTCCTCTGTCAAATTGAGTATCGGGAGCTGTCAAAGGAACCTCCAAAAGATTGTACAGAGAATTCACCTTTTTCATCAGCGATTTTTCGTCCAAAGGCGTTGTGTTCGTCTGAGCCTCGCTGAACAAATCTTGGGAAATATTGTTCAATATGTCCTGGCATTGTAATGCCTTTGTAGAGGGACAACCTCCACAAGTCATATGCTCAGAAATTCGATGTCCAATATGGTTCATGAGATGACTCACTGCGGTAGAAGAGCAAAGTCCTTGCACGTTTGATGATTCCCACCTATTTCTTTTCAAGTCATGGCCGTTTTCGCTGATTCTATTCCCTTCGTTTGCAATTAAATCTGTCACTGAACGTGTATAAAAAACATCATTCTTGAGGGAGACATTGATCCATTGAGGAAAAACGTGAACGGAAAACTGTACTATTCAGATCAATATGAAGGCAGAAGCTAAAATCGTTATATGAAGATGTCGTACCTGAGGTAGGCGATGACGCCTCTGACAATTGAGCTGCCGAAAAATTATTTCCGAGTGTGAAGGAAGTTAATTGTGCAGAAACAGCATCATCGTAGACAGAAACCGGGGAACCAGCGACGATTTGGTTCTGACTACTGCTTTGGGGATCTTTTGAATTTTCACAATCCTGTGATTTGAAGAATGGCGTATCGATAACTATTTCTGGTTGTTGTCTTAGGCGACTAAGGCGTATATCGCACTGGATAAGCTTTTCGTAGTGCTTGTTTAAAACTCCAGGTCCACACTGCAAGAAATGTATCCTGTTCGTACAAAAGAAACATCTGTCTGTCATGAAATCTAAAATATCAGCAATAAGATCGAACTGCAGTAAAAGTATCTTGTGACAACGAAACAGAAATCGGTCACGCAGCATAATCTATAATTCTAAACCACTCGATCAAAGCAGAAAAAAGAAATCCCCGCATGATTCTATGCAAAGCGAAACGCCAAAGTCAAATGACTGAGTCTCAATACAATCTTAACGTAACACAAAATGTGGAATAGATGTAAAGCATCACTCTGTTTTATGGAAGCGAAACACAATTCTTCACCCAATAACACTAAAAAGAAGTTACATATGTAAGAAAATAGTCCATATACTTACTATATGAGACGAAAGAGAAGAAAAATACTACGATGAAATCTTCAAGTTCTTACTTGTTGGAACTCGCCTGCCCATTGGTAAAGTCACTAGCTGCCTGCCACAGAGTGTGCTTCCTCGGCTGTGGATTGGTCTCGCGAAAAAAGGCAGGTCGTCGAGCTAGCTGCACCGCGAAATATAAAAATAAGTACATTGACAAGACAAGCGAGAGACAAACATTAGCAGAAAGGTAAGGAAAACACTCACCACTAAGGTCAAACTTCCAGGACGGTTATCTGCACAATCAGCTTTTAGCGCTATAATATCTGACCATTGGATCTCCATTTTACTCTTGAGGCCACCTTCAAGAACTTCCCATACAAGCTTTTGCTTCGCAAAGTAACATTTTGCCACCAAATCACCATCGTGGCTCGAAATATACTGCAAATAAGAACATCCATGAGAAACTAGAACCAAAGAACTTCAGAAGCCAAGTATTTTTCTACACAACTTCACTTAGAGTGCTTCCACAATCAATTACCTCCCAATCACCTATTTTTAATAGCGATGCAGGAAAATTCGAAGCCTTCATCTTGTCATTTGCACTAGTATTTGTAAGAACACTGACACTGTCTTTGTATTCAGGGTTGGGAATTCCATTGTGGGAAATCGAAATAGGTGAACTGTTTCCTTGGGAGAGTTTCATTTGAATCAAGTCCAATAAGGATGGACTCTTTCTAAGCTTTAACCCCAAAGGCCTTGGCTCAGCAAGTAGGTTAATCTGTGGAGGTAGGACTGGATACTCATGGCCACCAATGTTACACTGTTAGAGAAAAAAAAAAGCTAAGGGAGCTGTATACATAGTGCTTCGCACAATAAAAACACCATCCCTGCAGAGAAAAAGGAATAATGGCGCCATCACAGCACCACAAGGTATAAAAACATGACAATAAAATCTTGGAACAAATGATGACACGCTTTGTTGACATACATCGAAGATAAAATGGAACGCAAGGAAAGCAAAGCAAAAGGATGTAATAGTTCACGTTCATCAAACCTCCAAGATTTGTCTTACGAACCCATTAAAAGAACCCACGAGGTCAAGCAAGGACTTGGCCGTTGCGCCTCGAAAGTGTAAAGGCACAAACTTTTATGAATAAAGCAGCCATCCAATCTCCAATAACAACCCATAACCATCAAACATCATGCGAAACAAAACCCTTCAGAAAACTCTTTAGTTGAAGAAGAAGAAGAAAAAAACGCGTACCTGACTAACAGAAGGGATCAAAAGACGAGAGCGTTTTGAGAGAGGTGCGTACGCCTCCTCGGTAAAATCATCAAGGTGGTTAAAATCCAGGGATCCCATGAACCAAAACCATCAATTTACAACGCCGACGAACGTAAAATTTTTGACCGGTGCTTCTACGATATTGAAATTCCTGATCTCCTCAATCGGGAATTTCAATATTAGGTCAAATTAAATATCCCTTCTCCTCAAAACCCCCCACGAAATCGTGATCCGATAGTTTTTCAAACTTCAAAAAACAAAAGAAAAAATTCCGTGGATTGCGAGAAGAGAGGGACGAATAATCGCAGTCCTTCGATGAAACTTAGGAAAAGGAAATCAGATTCCATACGAGGCCTATATATATATCTATATATATGTTCTCCAGGTGTTGGATTATGACCATATTGCCCTTACGAAATGGCCTAATAGTTCACAAATAAAATTAGGTGAAACTTCGCTTAAATCCCTATTAGGCAAACTTCATATCACATAACTCCCTTGTCAGAAAAATATATCATTAACTCCTCAATTTACTGTTTGTGCCAGTTTCTTCAATCACGATGTACTTTCTATGTTTGTATTGTGTACCACAAGATGTTGATATATTGCACCTAAATGTGTTTGTATGGTGTACATGCGGCGGATCGAGTACATATCTGAAAAAAATAGGTACGCTGTAACAACACATTTAGGTAACTATATCAACGTATTATGGTACACAGTACAAACATAGAAAGGTACAGCGTGACTTAGAAATATAGCACCGGTAAATACCGAGTTAAGTGATATATTTCTCTGACTATGAAGTTAAGTGACAGAAAGTTTGCAAATAATGATTTAAGTGAAAGTGTCCCATAAAATTATACATTTACATTAACTGTAAACGCATGCTATAATCACACGAGAATCAATCTACTAAAAAAGAAAGAGAAAATAATCTTGCCTTAATTAATTCACCATCTTATCATATAATGTGATGATCATTTGGGGGTAATTTCGTAATCACATCATGAATGTATGAACATGCCGACGTAGGATAGGACAGATTATTATGGGCTGTAATATTGGTGGATAAAATCGACACGTGCTTTGTATGCCATAAAGGACTCGGACATAACACAATTAATTATTATTCCACTTGCACTTCAATAATAACCATTCAATCGTCGTACACTGTTCTTTTCTCAAGAACTGTAATTCATCAATACAATCTTAACTCCAATGAAGCATCGAATGTTACTCTGATGCTCTTGACACCTTATCTTCTTGACTATTTTCCTGAAGGGAGACAGAGACACATTAAGGACAGAGCTTAACAGTTTTGATCTCATGAGTTCTTGCCATTAGAGTTGAATAGATAAGCTCTGTTTCGGTGTGGCTAGAGATTAGATGTCTTCCTCCCTCAGTAAATGAGCACAAATGGCCTATCTTCCCCGTAATAAGAGATACAATGAGCTCATGGTTCCTCTGTATTTGTAGCATATACTGAAGTAGCCTATCTCACATATGTCCATGGCTCTTCCATGATGATATAAACATCCATTAATTCCCAAAGTGAATTTGGTTCAACCTAAAGCCCTAAGTCCCTTCTCCCACCCCAAAACCAGTCTCTTGAATGCACATTGGGGATGAAACTATTCATCATTAGTAGGTACCAAAGCCATGGCAAAATCAGATATGATGACAAGAGATGAGAAGTGAAAGGCGTGTATGAGCAGCAAACCATTTTTCGAGAGCCTCTTTTTATTTCATTTTGGTTGCCTACATCATCTGTGGCCGAAATTAATTTTAAATAAATAAGCAAAAAAGAAACATGAAGTAAAGATAAGACTTTTTTTCTCAGTGGCCACACGCAGAAGAAAGACAGATGTCGATATTCACAATCGCAAGTTCATCTTTATACTGCAAAAACGTTCCTCACTTGATCTCCATTGACAGAAATAATGCAAGGAAAAGGAATGTCCATCATCGTACATATGCTACGAAGAAAAATATCACTGATTCTGCACACCCATCAAGCCGAAGAACAAGAAATTACGCCTTTCCAAAGAGTAAATTCCTCGTACAATCTGCCGTAGGTATATTTGCTCTAGGGTTCATCGATGCAGGGTAAGTCGAAATAAAAAAAAGACTAGATTTTTGTTACATCACTCGAGGAATAAATTGTAATTCTTGAATCGCCAGGTATAGTGGAGACTGGTCAAGAATTGGAGTGATTTCAAGAGAGACTGAGGAATATATTAAAGCTTCGGCCTTTATTGTAGTCCCTTTTTGTATCTTACTTGTATTGCTTATATCATCTAAGCAAGACGATGATGAACAGCAGGCGTGACGTCATGGTACGATAGAGTATATTGTAATAACAAGACATCATCATTGATTATTGACTAGTAAAACCATGATGAGAAGTGGTGGATCTCATTAAGACTGTATATCAATGTTATGATTTGTACATGTTTCTGAATTTAGAGTGTAAACATTGGTAATGGCATTGGAAGAGAAGAAAGGTAACTTATCTCTTGGCTGCCTCTTCCCTCGGCCTTTGGTAATAGAATATCATCTTCATCAATGAATATCTCCCACTTATTCAATTCTTCCTTTTTTTCGTGCAAAAGGGCATGAGAACCAAATAGTAAATTGGAATTAAAATGAATCGACAGTAAACTAAAGTTGTTTTAATGAGCCTTGTTTTAAGCCGACTCGTATAGTTTTAATGGCATAGTCTTTCACCATTTAAATTTACTTGGTAAGTTAAAGAAAAACAAAATATATTGTATATTTGGTGAAGTTACATAAGCTGCTGCTTATATAATCCATATGCGCCACCACAGACTTCAGAAAATTTTGAGAAAAAACGAGAGATGATAACTGCTGAGGAAGACGAGAAATGAGAGGTCTGAATTCGATTGTTAGATAATAAAAAGTACAAAATTTCTAACAGCAGCGCTCAGTTGAATGGGAATATGTATATAACAAAACAAACCACCTTATCCTATCCAATCTCACTCTGTCTAAATCTTCATGGCCCCAACTTATAATCCTTATTTCTCATTCCATTTTTCGTTCAAGGTTCCGCTATCTATCCACCTGCAAAAACTAGTTTACTTTCTCAAAGCAAGCCTAATAGTATAGGCTAACGCTAACGTAGTATATATTAGAGAGGGAGAGAGAGAGAGAGCTTTTGTAATAATAATATATTGCCGTTCTGAAAGTTGAAGGGGATAAAAATGGCTCCGAAAGCTGGAAAAACGAAGCCCCACAAGGGCAAAGGCGAGAAGAAGACGAAGAAGAAAGAAGAGAAAGGTCTCCGACTATATATAACTATGACTAATCATCGTTTTAATTATCGCGCTTGCTTTAGGGTTTTCTTGCAGCAGCATTTTCGTAACTCCATACAATTCTTACTTTGGGTTAACAGTTTTGCCGATTGTAGTAGTTATAACGGTGGAAACTCCAGACGACGGACAAGTGACACTAAAGGTGTGTATATATATATAGTTATATACATACATGCAGTAATGATTACATATATATTATATATATACATTCAATTGTATATGTTAGATTCATATTTTTATTATCAATAGGGTATCTCCACGGATAGGATCTTGGACGTGAAGAAGCTGCTTGCTGCTCACGTTGAGACATGCCATTTGACAAACTATTCACTGTCTCATGAGGTATTTAATTTTAATCTCTTATATATCCCTCAAACTCATTTCATTTCCTCTTTCTTTACTTTAATTCACCATGTTTATTGCAAGAACATAGAAACAACATTTAGGTATATGTCATCATTTTCAGTGTGGTACTTTCGGAAGTTGTAGTGAGTGGGTCACTTCACTCTTCCTTTCGGGCCCCGGGCCGAATTCCAAAAAGAAAAAAAAAAAGGAATTGGGGTAAAATTGAAAAAAATACGTGTCACCTCAAGTTTGAAACATACAAGTCGTGCACTATATATATTTTTGCGAATGAAATATGAAGCGTACAATATTGTCCACGCCTTAATCGAAGCTGTGATATTTACTATGGAAGGTGCGAGGGCCAAAGTTGAAAGATTTACTGGAAATTGTCTCGCTTAAGCCTTGCCACCTAACTATAGTCGAAGGTATGTATTGTATTTATGTATTATAAATATACACGTTGAAACTAGGATAAGCACGTTAATTGTAAGATATTAATTATACAATCTATACTGTAAAAACTACGATTTGCAGAGGAGTACACGGAAGATCTAGCCGTTGATCACATCCGACGGCTGTTAGACGTCGTCGCCTGCACGACGTTCTTTGGCGGGTCGAAAAAGGGTCAGTCTGAGAAGGAATTGGGTTCGTCGGACTCCGACGCCGTTTCAGAGAATGCCGGTTCACCTCCCTCGCCGAACCATGAAGCAGCAACAGGCAGGAAGAAGACGGCGGCGGAGAAAGCGGAGGCTGCGGCGGCGCTGATATACCCACCGCCAAGGCTGGGGCAGTTCTACGACTTCTTCTCCTTCTCTCAGCTCACTCCGCCTATCCAATGTAGTAAAATCTTTCTTTTCGGCTGTTTGTTGATTTTGATCCTCTATGGCTCTACGTAAGAGTTGAATATATATTTCTTGGTTACCCGATGATTGATTGTGCTAATAATTCTGTACCATTGATAACTGAGCTTCAGATTCGTGATGCCAAGTCCTTATATATGATGAGATTGAGAAGAAGAAGAGATTTTATATATTGTCACTGATCAACTGCTTGTATATCTGCAGACATTAGGAGATCAACTCGACCGTACGCTGTTGATAAAACCGACGATGACCTCTTTCAAATTGACGTTAGCTTCTTGAGCTTATTGATGATATTTTTCCATAATTCATTATTCGGAACTAGTGAATTGATTCCTTATCCTTTCTTATTTCATGCTTTCTTTTGTTTGGGTTTCCTTCTCGAACTTGAATTCAGGTGAGGACTCCCAGTGGTAAGCCAACGACAGTTGTGGCCTCAAAAGCCGGGTTTTATCCTGCTGGAAGGAATGCACTCTTGTGTCACTCTTTAATCTCTCTTTTGCGGCAGATCAGTAGACATTTTGAAACGGTAGGCGACGGCCAAATATAGTTTTTCTTGTAGCTTCTTTTCGACTGTTTCCACACAAACTCTGGACTCATGTTGGGCGATTTGTATTTGCAGGCCTTCAAAGCTCTTGTAAAAGCTTTCATAGAGCACAATAAGGTGAGTATTTTTACATTTCAACAACTTCCGTGAGTTTTAGAACAAGCCGATTGAAGTATAATATTTTTTCAATGCTCTTATAGTTTGGAAATCTACCCTATGGTTTTCGAGCCAACACTTGGCTCGTTCCGCCTGTTGCGGCTGAGAATCCATCTCTATTCCCTTTACTTCCTACAGAGGATGGAACATGGGGTGGAAATGGAGGTGGACAAGGAAGAGATGGTAAACAAGACAGCAGGCCATGGGCTAAAGAATTCTGTATTTTGGCATCAATGCCATGTAAAACAGGGGAAGAGAGGCAGATTCGAGATAGGAAAGCTTTTCTCCTTCACAGTCTATTCGTCGACGTTTCAGTATTTAAAGCAGTTGCTGCAATAAAGCGTATCACTGAAAACAAACTGCACTTCATGGATAATAACTCAATGTTGCACGAGGAAACAGCTGGAGATCTTCTAATCAGTGTAGTGAAAGATATTCCAAACGCGGGCGTGAAATCGGATAGCAAAAATGATGGGACCATTGTCCTTGGGATGTCCGTGGAAGAACTAACCAAAAGAAACTTGCTTAAAGGCATAACAGCGGACGAAAGTGCAACTGTCCATGTTCGTTCATCCTTTTAAATTATCAATGCTCTAGCTTTATTTTCTTGGAATCAAAGGTTTGAAGTTCTTGATTTCTGTGATGAGATTATCTTCCCCTTTACAGGATACCTCTACATTAGGAGTAGTTGTGGTTAGAGTCTGTGGGTACACGGCGGTTGTGAAAGTGTCAGATGCAGTGTACTGGGACAAGGATTCCGTTTCTAAGGACATCGAAATTGAAGATCAACTCGATGGAGGAGCAAATGCGTTGAATGTTAATAGGTTTGTTAGCAATATTCTCATCGATTTTTCACGTTATCTGGGTTAGGTCCATACATGTATTGTAGTGATGTTGCTTCATAATAAGCATGATAGTATCAATGATTGTATTCTTCTGATCATAATCTCCAGCTTGAGAATGCTACTGCACAAGCCAATAACGCCCAATTCGTCTGCCTCAATACATAGAATGGAGAGTGCAGAATTGGAAGAGTCGCGTGTCGCTAGGACTTTGGTAAGGAAGGTGCTGATAGAAAGTTTGAAAAAGTTGCAGGGAGAGGAATCTAAGCCGTCGAAGTCCATTAGATGGGAGCTTGGAGCCTGTTGGGTGCAACATCTGCAAAATAGTGGGAAAAACGATGCGAAGAAAGATGATATCAAAGTTGAGCCAGCTATAAAGGGTCTTGGAAAGCACGGCGGATTACCGAGGGATGTTAAGAAGAAGCCAGATGATAAAATTCGTAAAGTTGATCTTAGAAAGGAATCACCTGCTAAAACAAGTTTGGAGGCTGACAACAGCGAACAAGAAAAACAAGACGAAGAAAAGGAAATCTTGTTGAAAAATTTTATTCCTGAAGCATCGTATGTGCGTCTTAAGGAATCTGAAACTGGGCTTCACCTTAAGGTTGGTTCGTTATCTTTGAAGCTATGTATTTGACTCAGTGCAGTATTATATTTAGTAACACCATCAAATTCATGTTCAAAGTCAATGTTACAAGTTTATGCTTCTTGTCCATGTTAGTTGTGACAATTGTTTTGTTCATGTTTTATATCTGGTTGTCTTGGGGCATAATTTCTTTACTCATGTTTGTATTGGCAGTCACCTAATGAGTTAATTGAAATGGCACAGAAATACTATGATGACACCGCTCTCCCAAAACTGGTGATTTCCCCTATTCGCAATTGAACGTTATATCTTCCGAACCACTTTAATTGACTGTTCGTTTCACTTTGATAATTTCTAGGTTGCCGATTTTGGGTCGCTTGAACTTTCACCAGTTGATGGGAGAACTCTGACAGATTTTATGCACACCAGGGGGTTGCAAATGTGCTCCTTGGGCCGTGTGGTAATGTCTTTTTCTCTTCCCTTTTTATTTTGTCTCTCTTCTTTTAAACATATTTGGTTGATTGATTATTAATGTCTTTTTATAACAACTCGGGAAGCATGGCTTAACTTTTCTTATGTCCCACCCCTGTTCTCATCAGGTTGAACTTGCGGACAAACTCCCTCACATTCAATCCCTCTGTATCCATGAGATGGTCATTCGAGCTTACAAGCACATTCTTCGTGCTGTTGTCACAGCGGTCGATAATATTGCTGCTATGGCCTCATCAGTTTCTTCATGTTTAAACTTGTTGCTAGGGATGCCAAATGCTGCTGAAAGTGATAATTCCGACACTCACAATGATAATGAGTTAAAATGGAAATGGGTGGGGACCTTCCTTATGAAGAGGTTTGGTTGGCAGTGGAAAGATGAAGCACGCCATGAGATAAGAAAGTTTGCTATTCTTCGTGGACTTTGTCATAAGGTGCGGACTCTATTAAAGTACTATGCGCTTTGTGGCTAAGAGATCGCTAATTTTGGTCAATCAATTCCATGTCTTTTAGGTTGGACTTGAACTAGTCCCCAGATATTATAATACAGAGTCTCCCTTCCCCTTTCAGAAATCTGACATAGTTAGCATGGTACCTGTTTATAAGGTATGTGTTCGGTAGATATTCTCAACAGTCTGGTTTTGAAGGATATTCGGTAGTCACGAAATGGTTTTTCAACTCACCCAGCATGTTACTTGTTCATCTGCTGATGGACGTACACTTTTAGAATCATCTAAAACTTCCTTGGATAAAGGCAAATTGGAAGATGCTGTAAATTATGGTACCAAGGTAATGAAGTCCTGTGACAATGACAGCCGTTCTATTTGGAGAAATGTTTGCTCGGGAGTATGTTAATTTTAATTTGTTTTTCCTTTCAGGCACTCTCCAAATTAATCTTTGTATGTGGTCCGTATCATCGAATGACTGCTGGAGCGTATAGTTTGTTGGCTGTAGTGCTATATCACACTGGGGATTTTAACCAGGTATGAGTTTTTATATTCTGAGTGGTGGATATGTGTTGCTTCATTAAGAGCTTTGTAATGCTTAAATGTCAATGTTAAGATGTGTGAAAAGAGAGGTAACACCTTATGTAGAAATAGTCGCACTTTATATCTTTTAATTACATAAATCATACTCTCACTTTGCTTACTGGCATAAAAGGGTTTTCTTCTCCATCCTCTGGTCTGATAATCATTGCTTTATTTGTTTAATTGTTTCAGGCCACCATCTATCAGCAAAAAGCTTTAGATATCAATGAACGAGAACTGGGACTTGATCACCCGGACACAATGAAAAGCTATGGGGATTTAGCTGTCTTTTATTACAGGCTCCAACATACAGAGCTTGCTCTGAAGTACAGCTTTTTATAATGTCCTTTCCCATGATTAGAACGAACACCATATACTTTTTCACTCACATAACAAATTTCATTGTTAATTTTATAGTTATCTAACAGAGTAGCTTAAGCATGGTCCTTAAATAGCACAATGAGTATAATTTTCGTGAATCTTTTTGGAAGGATCATTGCCTAAAATATGATACATACGAAGCTGCTCCTTTGAAGCACTTGTATACTGTACTGACTTTGCCATCTTTATCTGCCTTGATAGATCACACCTGTATTTTATGTATGTGTAGGTATGTCAACCGGGCGTTGTATCTCTTGCATCTTACGTGTGGACCGTCTCACCCAAACACCGCGGCCACTTATATTAACATAGCTATGATGGAAGAAGGCCTAGGAAATGTCCATATTGCACTTAGATATCTCCATGAGGCTCTCAAGTGCAACCAAAGACTACTTGGAGCGGACCACATACAAGTAAATCTAATCTACTTCTACTTTGCGGACATATCACATCTGTGCACTGCAAAAAATATGACTCATGAGAAATTAGAACTTCGTGGATTGGAAATTTACTTAAGTTTTTCTCCTGATGTTAACCAGACAGCTGCTTGCTATCATGCAATTGCAATTGCTCTGTCATTGATGGAGGTGTATTCTTTGAGTGTTCAGCACGAACAAACCACACTTCAGATATTGCAGGCTAAACTTGGACCGGACGATCTTCGTACACAGGTAGTAGTAATACATTCCTAGATTTTGCAATGAACCACTTCTGTTGTCTTATTTTGAAATTTTCTTTAGGACGCAGCTGCGTGGCTCGAGTATTTCGAGTCAAAGACCCTGGAGCAGCAAGAAGCTGCCCGAAACGGCACACCAAAACCAGATGCATCCATCTCCAGCAAAGGCCACTTGAGGTACAGTTCTGCGTAAAAACAGTATTAAAAAAATTTGTGGGTCCCAGTACAGTGTTTGTTGCCCTTATTCGGCTTTGCCAGAAAGCGTGACAATGCTTTTCCTAAATTAGCGTGTCGGACCTTTTGGACTACATAGCCCCTGATGCAGAGATGAAAGCCACAGAAGCCCAGAGGAAGCAAGCTCGTGCTAAGGTTAAATATGTTCTTTTATTTTTTTTTCTACCGAACTCATTTACTCAGATGATTAATATTTCTGATGGAGAAAACACCATCTTTGCGCTGCAGCAGTTTAGAGGGAAAGCAGGTCTAACAACAGAGACGGTTTCTAATGAGATTCAAAGGGATGAAGTTTTACCAAGTGACCTTGTGGCCAAGAACCCAAAAGATAAGGACAACATATCCGAATTAGATAAGATAACCGAGTCTAAGCCTGTGGACTCAACGGAGGGTATCGATGCCTTTCTATCACACACTATGATGGATCTAAACGGCGACCTAGCACAGGATGAGGAGTTTTCGATGAAGGATGGCAAGAAGCTACATCTAAGGGACGTTCTTCAATGGGCCGCAAGACCTTGGCCTCTAGGAGACCTAGTCTTGCTAAACTGAACACCAACTCTCTGAATGCCACAGCTCATTCTTCGTCTAGATTCCGCGGGAAATCTGGTAATTTTACCTCTCCCAAATCGGTTATTAGTGAAAATCCCGCTGCATCTGTTGCAACCGCAAAGGGTCCAAAAAAGTTTGTCAAGAGTCCTAGTTATAGGCACAATCCAACTTCCTCTACTGAGCCACCTAACACTAGAAGCAGATCTAATCATTCCAAGTCAGCACCTGCTAGCCCAGCTTCACAGGAAATCCCGAAAGATGACGTAATTGGTGGGGTGAGCGGTAAAGCAGAGAGCAAGCTTTTCTCTTACAAAGAGGTTGCTCTGTCTAAGCCAGGCTCAGTCGTGAAGACCGTAGTGGAACAGATTCCTACTGATGATACGCACGGAGAAATTGCCGAGGAAGGTCAAACCCATAAGAAACATGTGGAACAAAAGAACTCTGCGGACTGTGATGATGAGTCTAATAATGAGGAAAGTCAAGGAGTTAGTAGTGGGACTTCTGAAATGTCCTCAAAGGCCCTTGTAGTTGGTGATGCTGAAGTGAAAACTTCTGAAGAAAGCACTTTGGGCGACAGAGAAGGTAAATCCGGCCCAGATGTACCAAAATCATCTGTTTACGGAAATGAAACATCTCAAATGCAGTGTGTGAATGCGTCTAGTGAGCTTGCATCTGCAGATGATTCTGCAGAAAATATTACCTTTTTCCAGGGAAATGACTCAGAAAACGTCGTTTCCCTGCCAAGGGAGTCAGAGAATGAAGTCAATGGATTTGGGAATCGGTTGCTAGATGATGCCGAAAAGAAGGATGAATCTGATGGAGTGAAGGAACCTAGTAAAAAACTATCTGCTTCAGCTCCACCATTTAACCCTTCGATGATACCTGTTTACAGCACCATACCAATCCCTGTTTATACTGAGAGTGGAGGAATCCTACCACCTCCTATAGTTCCCATAAATCATGTTAGAAGTCGATCGCCTCATCACTCAGCCACTGCTAGAGTCCCATATGGTCCACGCCTAGCTGGCGGGTACAATAGATCAGGACACAATCGCAGTCCACGAAACAAGCCATCTTTCGAGCACAATGTCGAGAGTGATGGAGAACAGAGTCAATTGAGCCCGCCAATGATAATGAACCCACACACAGCTGATTTCTTACCATGTCAACAGTGGGTTCCGAGTGGGTATCCAATTGATCCAAATGGTTATATAGCTGCAAATGGGTATATGATAGGACTGAACGGTTTTCCAATGCAGTTAAATGGGGGACAGATTGTATTTATTGGATATTCGGGGGTTTTAACGGAGTCTACCACAGCTGAAAATTCTGAAATTGCAAATGATGAGACGGCAGAAGGCAAACAGGGAGAGATATCAGAGAAGTTATGTAATGAGTCAACATCGGAAGCTTCTGACAAAGAAGTTGGTAAAAAATCTTGTTCTTGTAAGTTAGAAGACAATGAGAAAGAACACCATACTGTGTCCGCAAAATATGAGGCCGACGAGAAAAGTGCTGAAGAAAAGACAACAAAATGATGGGAGATCAGAACGAAGTTGAATCTGAGTTTATCGAGGTAAAAAATTGATTTAAGCGACAGCGACTGTTGTTATCTTCTCGATCTAACATCTATAGAGTACCACCCAAAATATGATACATGCACAAGTATATATGCTATATATTGAGCAAGCTTCAACAGAAGTTGAAATATCTAAGGCAGAGAAACTATGACAGTGCTTATATGGTTTGAGTAACTTCCCAGCAACTTTTCTTCTCTTTACTTCATTAGCAATCTTGCCTTCAATGGTGCCTCATGCATGCGGAGAGAGGTATATTTGAACTTGGAGGAGCTAACGTTGGTTATTGCTTATTATAGATTCATTATTTGCTTTTTTGCTATTATTGGTATATTTTGACCTCATTTTCCTTTATTATTGTACGAAGTTGCAATAAAGTATTGTACTTGAATTACTGAACTGGTATTGCTTTTCATGATGGATTATTCGTCCAAAAATGTTAGTTGTTATTGCAGTAGTGGAACGCATGCTTAGACACTGTCGAGTCGACCACCAACATAAACTTTCTTTAATATAATATTTGATAGTTACATTTTTTCTCCAATGGAGTCTGATACCATTGTTTGTCAGCATACATTATACACTTGCATCATTTAATTAATACTAGTATAATATCGTCATGAGAAGTAATTAGATGGTAATTGGTTCCAAGCTGTCCCTTTGAGGAAACCTTTGCATATCATTTCCCAGTATTTCCTGTCTGGTTCTTCCTGCACTAACTTAACCTTTGCCTTCTCAGCAAAATCCATTTCAATGGATTTATTCAGTAAAAGTCGGTCAATTAAGTTATGAAGGATGTCTTTGTTGTACTCGGGGTGTCCTTGAATTCCCAGTATGTTATTACCAAATGTGAACATTTCAACCCCTGTTTTGTCAGAAAATGCAAGTACTTTTGCTCCCTCAGGCACTTCCCAGACCTGATTAATGAAGATTATTAATTAAGGGCTATTTAATAATGTCTAATCTTGAATGATTCTATGTGTATATATATGTATACCTCATCTTGGTGGCACTTTATGATTGAAAGTGCTGATGGGATTTCATCAAAGCCATGTGAGTAGAAACTCTCTGTGAAGCTCACTTTCCTTACACCAATGTCCCACCCACTGTAAGACTTTGCTACTTTCCCTCCCAAAACTCTGCTCAATATCTGCCAAGTTGTCGTCACACATCATATATTATACGATCATCATTGGAATTTGGAACTTGATTTTGTTATGCATGTTGACTATACATATTACCTGATGTCCGAAGCATATGCCAAGGACTTTCTTCTGCATTGAGAACAAAGTCTGCAGCAGAAAGCAGAGTTCAAGAATCCAATACTCATTCCCATAAGCATCGTGGGGACTTCCACTAACTACGAAACCCTCGTAGTTTTGAAGCTCGCTTACTGCGGGGAACTCGCCTTCGACTACTCTGAATAAATCCCATTTCTCGCCTTCTTCGCCTAATGCCTCGACGAAGACATTGAAGTACCCACCGTAGGCTTTTTCGACGTAGTCAGAGTCCTTCGCTGCGAGTAAAAGGGCGTATCTTTTCTCATTATCGCCTTCGACCTTCATTGTTGTTGTTTGAGAGCTTCTTACGTTATTTTTTCCCGAGCCCCTTTTTATAGATGAGAGGAGAAATTGAATAATATTTAATTGGCATATATTCGTTCTGCCAGGAAAGAGATGAATGCAAACAATAGTCACGCGGCTTTTGGTATATGTGTACATAAAAATATCATACAAGAAAAAGATATATTGCAACTGTTATCTTGGATTACTTTGTGAGAATTTTTATAAGACAACACGAGGGAGGAGACGGCCATCGTCTAATAAGATATGCAATAAAAGTCTTAAAAAAATACAATGGGTTTTAGTTTTGACTACTTTCAGAAATTGAGACTGCCCATCAGAAAAGAATTGACTTAGCATGTCAAAGCTTCCAAAACCAACTCAACTTCAAAATACATACTAAAAAAAATACAGAGATATTAGATATACACATCTTATGCTGTGTACTTGCAATATTCCGAGGATTTGTACATCTAACTAATCTGCTACTTCCCACAACTATAAATTCCCATTCTATGAATATAATACGTCTACAAGAATAACTTCCTCCAAAAGCTCTCTGCATGGAATATAAAAGAGATTAAGATCCGAGCTCGGGTAAGAATAATAGAATCAAGAAGAAACCTCTCGATAATGGCTGTTTGTCGCTTGCCGGCAAAGATTCAAGTACCATTAGTGCGGTGTTCGTCTGCAGTGCTTATCATCAATGATTCGTAAAACTGGCACGAGAATGAAAACAAGAATCATAATTCAAAGCAAGAATTTAGGCGAAATGCATGAGCATGAGTATCAATTATTGCAATATTCTCCCAGACAAAACTGGAAATTATTCTTCTTTAGCATTTTTCAAGGTATCAGATTATGTTCTCCAAAGAGAGTATAATGCATGAGTCAGAACTTAATCACCGTATCGTATCATCTCATTTTCACTCTTTTTCGTTTTATAGATTCGCTATATTATTCGACAGCTCTGCAACAATGTTCTCATAGCATCCATCACAAAGGGAAAGTACACAAATCCAACAAATCAATCTAAAGATGCTTACAATACTCTGCAGTTTTTCAAAGTAGTAGTAGTGGTACAGAACATGCCTGATCATATTGGAAGGATAGAATGGACTGAAATGAGTGTTGAGTAAAAAAAACGCCCAAGAGAAAACAAAGAACGAATTAACTCAACCAACAGAAAATTACAGTTTTGTTGATATGCATACGATAAACTACAATGCAGAATAAAAGAGCAGCTGCCGCCAGTTCACCATAAACCAACTAATCAGATCTTAGGATGAACAAGAAAACCCAAAACAAAGAGAAGCATCATCACTCACGCACGCCGTGATAATCAAAAGTTCCATTTTTCATACTCTTCGTCTCATTTTTGTCCGCGGATTTATGACATTGGCCTGTGTATCTGCAACTGCAAATTGGTGGCGATGAAATCCGAAGGGTAAGTGGAAGTGCACTGTACTCATCAGACTTTCGCTGCAAAGGCAACGAAGTATTGGGATTGTGGCGGCGGAGAAGGCGTCGACGGCGATTTGGAAGGTCAGCTTCAGTTCGTCGGAGTTCGGCTATGAGCCGATGAGTGAGCAGTTGAGGGCTATTTGATCTGTTTCTTAATTGTTTTTGCTATTAGATTACTTTTGTTATATTTTTATTAATTAAAATTATGCCAAATTAACCGATGAACATTTTTAAACCCTTAGCTGCAAAAACCCTTACACTGCTCAATTCATCAAAATCTCATCTCAGCTCATCTCATCTCATCTCATCTCTCAAAGCTGTAAGCTTTCGTTGCGTTCCCTCAATTCCAATTTAGGCGTACGTTTTCTCGATCAATTCAATGCTTTAGGATTATAGTTGATTCAGCTTTCGGCGATTCACTTCCGTTTGCAGGTTAGTTGCTGATCGAACTGATAAAGAAAATGGGTTTTACACAATGTCTGAAGCGTCCAATGGAGATTCTGTTTAAGAAGACTTGTTCGGCGAGCTCTGGGCGTGCTTATTCTTCTACTTCTATGGCACGCAGAGGAAACTTGTTTTCTTCACATAATGTTTCGACTTGTCCATGTTGTCCGAAGCCATTCAACAGCTTACAGATCTATTTTACCAGACGTTACTCGTCTGAAATATCTGCATCAGCTCAAACGAATCTCATCAAACAGCTACGTGAGAGAACAAGTGCGCCGATAAAGGATGTCAAGTCAGCTCTTGTCGCCTGTAATTGGGATATTGGTGAGTCCACATGTTATGTTTGCTATATTTTGAACGTTTCTTTCATAAATTGTATGTCGAGGCTTATGTGATGGAGCTTGCTTTCCACGATCGATCTGAGGAAAAGAGGGGTTGCACTTGCTTCGAAGAAATCTTCTAGAACTGCTGCTGAGGGTTTGCTTGCATTGGCGCAGGATGAGAAGCAAGCCATACTTGTCGAGCTGAACTGTGAGACTGACTTTGTTGCCAGGAATGAGATTTTCCAGTACTTGGTAAGTACGGCGTTTAAGATTACTTCTGAGCCTGTCGCAATTTTCTCTTCTTCGGTTGCCTGGATTATGCGAATCTAAATAGATTGATTGTTAGATTGTCTGTTCAGCATTCTTGATCTTATTCATTTAGTCAAATCGATAAATTTTGATTAGCTAACTTCTTCATCGTGATTGATCCAGGCCTCATCTTTGGCGAAGTCCGCTTTAACGATTCGACATCGAACGGTCCCCTCGGAAGCTACCCCTATCGGACCAGATTCTATAGGGGTTAGTAGTCTTTATCGTGAAATACTGTAGTAGTCGATCTCCAATGCTTGGGCTAAAATATGTTTCTTTGCCTCTTCTAATCATCCTCACTCTTTGGATCATTGCATTCTACGCCTTCCGTAGGATTTGAAAATGGTACTTGACCATCCCAAGTTAAGTGGACAGAAAACGGTTGAAAATGCAATTACCGATGTTGCTGCAATGATGGGAGAGAACGTCAAGCTCGGATGGGGTTTCTCCATCACCGCTCCTGCCTATGGAGTCCTCTCCACATATCTCCACTCGAGTCCCCAACCAGGTGATCAGAAATTTCCTTGATATCTGTTAAATTTGGACATTCTTGTCCCACGCACGAGCTGATATTACAAGGCATACTATGTTGTCATAATGTGCGTAGGCGTTGGGCGCATTGCTGGAATCGTATGCCTCGAAGTGCAGGATAAGAATGCTCCATTGGATGCTGTCCATCGAGTTGGGTCAGAGTTGGCTATGCACGTCGTTGCTGCTAAGCCAATATACCTGGCGAAGGAGCACGTGACCTCCGATGCATTAGGAAAGGAGCGTGAAATTCTTCGATCTCAGGTATGAACCTCGATCTCATTACGTGCATATATATGGCATCACAAGCTCTTCAAATCCAGCGTTTGAATCACATTCTTTGTTACTTTCTACCATAGGCAGAAGGCACGGGAAAGTCTCAGATGGCCATAGATAAGATGGTCGACGGACGCTTGAGAAAATATTATGAGGAAGTAGTGCTTTTGGAGCAGAAGTTCGTCGTCAACGATGCCTTGAACATAAAGGTACGTGTATATATCATACAGTTCAGTCTAACGCTTAATGCAAAAGGATTCAAGAATGCTCATGTATCTGCTCTTGCTCGTAGACGCTGTTGGATAACCTATCGAAGGAAGTTGGTTCCAAGGTTACCGTCGGAAACTTTCTCAGGGTCGAAGTTGGAGAAGGAGAAAAGGTTAGCACCACTTCTGAAGAAAATATCGAATCGCTTTGATGCGAACAACTGCGGGATCTTCCTCATTGCTCACTATGGAGTTTGTGTTGTTTTTGAAAGTTCAAGACTTTATTTATTGGCAATGTATCTGCAAATAATGTCACCGCCTCACTCAAGGGGAATCAACTCAACCCAAAATTTTGATTCTTATGTTAGTGACTTCATGAGCTATGTCATAGCTAAAATACAGTTTATCTGCTTGTCTGTTGAACAGATGAGTCAGGTTCTGACTTCTGAGCATTCATACATCAATCAACAGAAATACTATTGTTCATTACACTAGATGAGAAATTTTATACTTGGAAGAAATCAACTACTGGGTCCCACAACAAAAAAAAAAATACCCCTTCCAACTATCTTGGAGTTATTGGTTAACTGCTTTGTTTCTTCTTGATGCTACTTCTAAAGCCCAAGCTTTACCCATATCTGTCTGAAATTTACCGGCTGTTGACTGGAAAAACTCTTCAAGGTCCTTTCCTTGTTCTGTATACATAGAACAAAAAAAATATGAATCTTGATAAGCTTTGAAGATAAAGTGCTGGTCCAACTGATCGTTTGACGCAGCAGAATAATATTACTGAACTCAAATGAAATTGAGCAATTCGGGTACCTTTTTCATATTCTAAAGCCTGAAGTATCATCTCCACCTGAGAATAACTTCAGAATTTAGACTAGTGGAATCAGCAGAAGCAATCTGAGTAAAAAATTACGGCACACGTATTACCTTGTCGAAGTCCTTGACAAACTTAGCTTCCATAGAAGAATTCTCTTCGTACTCCATCCAGAGAGCACTGATCTCCTTAGCTGCATTAGAATTAGATCTTACATTTTCGCAGAAACAAAGCGGCAATACCCCATTTAAAGGCACACAATACCTCGTGGGCCTCCTCCTAATAGCTCACACATTTTCTTCAAGGCTTCTTGCTCAAGTCGACTCTTTTCATCCTTGGGGACTCCATCTGAAGGAGTGATGTCGCCGACAATAGCTATTCATATGAGCCAAAGGCGAACGGAAAGTTAGCCATTGCTGATGACACCTTGCTAATCTTGCATCGGTATCAGTTTATAAAATAAAAGACAAGAAGCAAGATTTGCACTACCTTCAGCAATATCATGCACAATCGCCATTTTCACACATCTGAAGCGGCAAAATCCAAGAGTCATAACCAATTTCATACCAGACGAAAAGTTAAGCAGAATTCAGCTTAATGTAGCAGAGTTCATCAATGGAGTACAAAAGCTTACTTTTCACGGTTAACGCCAGGAAAATCCGGGGCAACAAGCGCCATTAATCCCATCCGATACATGTGATCAGCAATAGATTCTGGTTCCTTAACACCCCTCCGAACCCATCCAGCTCGCTTTGTTGTCTGACGAGATTGAAATTTTGATTTACACAGTTAATCTCAACACACACAAGCTCGACGGAGTTCGGCGTTCAAAGACAAAAAAAATAAAAATCGAACAGCTAATGTACCTTGAGACGGTGACAAATCGTCAGAAAATCAATGGCTGAGGAAGGTGAGGGCGGAGCTGAGGAAGAAGATGATGAAATGGCAGAATCTTCAGTTGACATTTTCGATGAAGAAATGACACGAAACGGCGTCGTTCGCAGTGGCTTGTAGTACGCAAGCGATGGCGATAATGTGAGCTTGCACAATATGATGACTCTCATCTTTCTTTTCTCTCTGTCTCGTTAATTTAGCATATTCTCCTTTTGTATTTCCAATTCATGTGAAAACCTGATTTTTTTGAGAATTATCTGAACTGAGCCCATATACTTTAGAAGCCCATTGGCCTAACGTTATCCAGTTCATAAAGAGCCCAATACTATGATATTAGGCCTCCACAATAATAATAATAATAAATAAAAAGAAAGATTATTACACAGGAAAGAGAGAGAACACAATTATTATGTGGGCCCAACCACATGCATTGAAGCCCGTAAGTATCGGTAAGAAAAAGACTAACAGTTAAAGCATTTTGATTTGGCCCAATGCGAACGCTGTAGTACTAGGCGGGTCCCACTGAGGTGTGCGTATACGCATACGCTGATCTTTCTGTAGATTAATGAAAATTGATTCAACTTGAAATGATTCCCATGGTGTTTAATATTAAACATGGTAACTTTTGAACACCCATTGTGAAGGAAAAAAGTTTACTCAAATTTGCAGTGGATAGTATTGTATCATTTATTTATATTTTAGTTAGGATAGTGGAGAGGAAAGAATCTTAATTTAACTAAATTAAGTAATAAAAAGGTTACAATGGTAATTATCTTAGCCTTAATAAAATAGTAAGATTACATGTATTACTGCACCAAGTATGATTTATGAATTGGGTGACCATTAATAAAATAGTAAGATTACATGAATTACTGCACCAAAGTATTACTATGGGTAAGATTAATGGGTTACAATGGTAATTATCTGAGCCTTAATGACGACGAACGACGTTTTACTTTTAACCTCGCTAAGCAAGTGCTAAAAAAATAATGATCAAAAGCCTTTTTTGTTATCCCCATACAAAGAAAAAGTAAAAGGTCAAAAAGAAGACATGTGTAATTCCACTTTAATCCCCGAGTATTGTCCCCTAGTCATTTACCTCACGTAAAAAAAGGAAATCTAACAACTCCGAGTGCTTGTTTGGTCGGGTTTAGTAATTTAAATCTGAGTTTCAAACATGTTAGCGTGTTTAGTTTGTTGGTTTATCTAAACCAATGATTTATATAAAACCACTTTAAATCCATGCAGACGGGTTTTTAAATAAACACACCTCCTCACACCTCCTCACATGTGTTTATTTAAACCCATTAACCAAACACACATTTTATTTATACCCATTAATTTGTTTTATATAAACTCTTACTTAAATAACCCTCATAAATATAAACCTATCAACCTAACGAGCAAAAGGAAATATAAATTATGTAAAAAAGAATTTCACTTTAAGACATAGATCGTCGGCCATGGTCGTAGCCGTAAAAGGACAAGTACCACTTAACAAACCTCTTCAGCCCAGTCTGCAAATCCGTACTAGGCCTATAACCTAATTCCCTCATCGCCAAGCTAATATTCGCGTGTGTGAAAGGCACGTCGCCGTTCCCAGGCATGTCGACCACCTTCTTCTTCGCTTTCATCTTCAGATTCTTCTCCAAAAACCCAACCATCATCGGAACTGTCACCGGCGAAGTATTACCCAGGTTGTAAATCCGATACTGCGCCGGTCCAAGCTTCTTCCCGCCGGAGCCGGTGCTCTTCTTCGCCGTGTCCAGCGATGCAACGCATCCCTTTACGACGTCGTCGATGTAGGTGAAATCCCTAGCCAGATCGACCTTGTTCTTCCCTCTGTAGATTGTGATCGGCTTCCCTTCGAGGATGTTCTTAGTGAAGGAGAAATAAGCCATGTCTGGCCTGCCCCAAGGGCCGTACACTGTGAAGAATCTCAGCCCAGTTATGGATAATCCGTAGATGTGATTGTAGGTGTGCGTAATTTCCTCGCCGGCCTTCTTCGTCGCCGCGTACAGAGAAGCGGGTCGGTCGGTTCTATCCGATTCGGAGAACGGCGACTCTTCGTTTAACCCGTAAACGGAGCTTGAGCTGGCCCACACAATCGCCGGCTGTGGATTCTGATTCTTGCAAGCTTCCAAGAGGGTGACCAAGCCGGCGACGTTGCTGTTCACATACGACTGAGGATTCTTCATGGCGTAACGAACGCCGGCCTGCGCCGCCAGGTGCATCACGTGGGTGAAACGTACGGCGGCGAAGAGCTTGGCCAGCAGGCGAGCGTCGTTGATGTCGCCTTCGACGACGTAGACGCCGTGCTTGCTTAACATCGACCGCCGCGCTTTCTTCAGGGAAGGGTCGTAGTAATCGTTGAAGTTGTCGAGGCCGACGACTCCGTCTCCGCGCTTCTTCAGGGCGAGGGACACGTGGGTTCCGACGAAACCGCCGGCGCCGGTCACCAGCACGGTCATCCCGTTGTTCCGGCGTATTTTGGCCGAGTTTTTCACCTGCTTCTCCCAGCGTACGCCGGAGAAACAGCGGTGGCCGGAATCGAAGAAGGACTGGAAACTCAGGTAGGCGGCGGTCACGGCGAGTAAGAAGAGGGCCCATAAGAACATCGTGCTCGTGGAGGCGAAGAATCGTTGTAATTGACGGTGAATCGACGAATGGGACGGCCTGTCTTTGAATTTTCCCGGCGTCGACGGTAGAAATGCTTCTTCTTCGTCCTTAGGCATTCTTTTCTGGGATTTTCGCTGTTGCTGTGATAATCAAGAATGGACGTTGATTTGTGTTACCTTTTCTCGGCGGCTGTGCTGTGATGTAATTTTGTACTGAAAGTGAAAGGATAAGGAAATAACGGATGATTAAAACAAGGCACCTCTCCTCTCTGAGGGGAAGAAGAAAGCTGAGTGGGGATATAATAATAAAGGGAATATATAGTGGGAGGCCACTTTGGGAGATGAAACGCGTTCAAGGACTATATTGTAAATCAAGTTTTAATTATTAGGAAATATAATAAATATAAAATAATTTATTTTTAAGGTTTCTGTATTTGTTCGATCATTTCTACGCGGTTTCTATGCCGTAGATACGTCGCGTATTGTGCTAATTGGTTTTTGGGATTGAAATCTTAAAACTATGGATTCGCATCTTGTATTTTAAATATTTAAATGAGAAGGATGGGGACAATATTTATGAATTTCTAAATATTTTAAACTTAGATGGAAAAACATTATTTTCTTTTACAATATCCAACTAATGAATGATGCGTAATTCGTATAGAATATTCGCATAACGTGTAATTTTCAACCGTGTATTAAGTCGTCTTAATGACATTACAAATATCGTAGAATTCATAAACCTCGTCGAAACAATTGGCGGAAGGTAATGATTTTAAGGCCTAGTCATGAGATGATAGAAATTTCTACATAATATAGTATTCATTGACTCGCATTAATTAATCATTGGGTCCGTTTTTTTGGATAAGAAGTCATATTTATTGCTCACTATTCTATGAATCCATTTAATTCGATACCTGCATTCATATACATTTTTTTCTTAAGTTAAATTTATGCCGCGATGGTGTGAATGCCATTTTGACCGGTACGAATGGCAGCATTATTATATTAGGTACATGTATCATTGTATTTTTTGTATTTCATAGTACATGTAAGTACATTAATATTATACACACATGTAACATTTAAATTAATAAGTCGAGGTACTTCGAGTGGTTTTTTCTCCTTTCTCTATTACTTTCGCGGTTCTTTAATGAAGCTCAGCTAACAAGAAGCACACCTTTGGTGAATATTATGAGTGTTCACGATAGGAATCTTATCATACAAGGGATGAAAGATGCGACAAGCTTTTATGTGTACTTGCTTCAAAGTGAAGAGATTAATTATGTCGTTTATGGTTAATATCTTTTGTTAGGGGAGCTTTTTGTAATTATAAGGGAAGATTCCAGAAAGTTGCTTTGCGGTGTTCCTCGGTGGTTAAACTACAGTCGAGTGATTGTTCTTTGCAATGAGTGTTGTATGGCCGATACTAATATTAAACGGTTTATGCATTATGATTACAAAATTACGATTTCGTGTAATTAGTGTGGATGAGAGATAGTCCATTCATGTCCACGTTCGAAATGCACATAAATATATTATCTGGATTGCTATTCACCGCCCCCTTTTTCCTAGTCACCGCCCCCTAAAGGGCTGGAAAAAGACGATTTTGCCCTTATGATATTTAAATTAATTTAAAAAGAGAAAAGGGCCTATTTTTCGCATCTGGTAAGCCAAATTAACGTAAAACATTGTTCGAATTTCAAATCGACCGAAAAAAAAAAACGAAAAAAAAAAAAAAAAAACTGACCGAAAATTGATTTCGGTCAGTACAGAAACGACCGAAATCATGTTTCGGTCGGTACAGTTATGACCGAAATCGTGTTTCGGTCGGTACACCGACCGAAACACGATTTCGGTCGGTGCTGTACTGACCGAAATCAATTTTCGGTCAGTACTGTAACCGACCGAAATTTGATTTCGGTCGATTTTTTTTTTTTTTTGTTTATTTATTTATAGTATTTATTTGGATTATTTATTTGTATATTTTATTTGGATTATTTATTTGTATTATTTATTTGGATTATTTATTTGTATATTTTATTTGGATTATTTATTTTTATTATTTGTTTGGATTATTTATTTGTATTATTTATTTGGATTATTTATTTGTATATTTTATTTGGATTATTTATTTTTATTATTTGTTTGGATTATTTATTTGTATTATTTATTTGGGTTATTTATTTATATTATTTATTTGGATTATTTATTTTGATTATTTATTTATATTATTTATTTGGATTATTTATTTGTATATTTTTTTTGGATTATTTGTTTGTATTATTTATTTGGATTATTTATTTGTATATTTTATTTGGATTATTTATTTTTATTATTTGTTTGGATTATTTATTTGTATTATTTATTTGGGTTATTTATTATATTATTTATTTGGATTATTTATTTGTATATTTTATTTGGATTATTTATTTTTATTATTTGTTTGGATATTTGTATTATTTATTTGGGTTATTTATTTATATTATTTATTTGGATTATTTATTTGTATATTTTATTTGTATTATTTATTTGGATTATTTATTTTTATTATTTATTTGAATTATTTATTTGTATATTTATATTCGAAACGGAATAAATATGCAAACAAATATTGAAAACATATATAAAATCCGTCCGATACAATAAAAGAAAAAAATACAATAGCAATAGCGTCAAGGGGCCTGGCGCCACCGGTCGTTGATGTCATTCAGCCTCTGTCGGAACTCGTCCGTACGCGTCGTTTCACCACGACGCAGACTGCCTAGCATGTCCGTGCTCAAGCTGTACATCGTGTTGTACCACTGCACATAGCAATAATACGTACGATTACACATAAATATAAAAAAATCGACATAAAGTTTAATTACGTACGTAGTCGGCGTGGCTGCGCGGGGGTATGCATGCCGATGACGACCCCTGCTCCGTTGAAAGCAGGCGAGGATGCGAATGCTTCTCATACCAGTCCATGTACCCTCCAACGGTTTCACCAAGGTACTCCGCGGTGGCACGATTGAGGTACGAGAGGTTGAGGATGGAGGCGTACGGGAACTGACGCCAAGCATTTTCTGCTGCATCGACAGAATGATGCACCTTGTACCTCGTCGGGTCTGCTGGCATGACCGCATTCCGTGGCGGATTCATCGGCGGCGGGATGACCTGCACGTACCCCAACTGGCGCAACACTCTTGAGGGCGAGTAGGGCTCAACGATGTCGCGATATATAACCCATCCCATGAAAATCGTCCTCAGCTGCTGCGACACTGGATCGGGACCGTACGGCAGCCAAGCAACCTGAAAAAGGTTTAAAAAATTGTATATCATCCCACGAAAATATAGACTTAAATTGTTAAGATACCTCGCTTGCAGACATGACATCTATCTGACGGCGGATAGCAATCAAGCGGTGGACCGTCCGCTCTGGCTGACATACAGACCACATGCGTGATCGTGCCTCGCCAGGCTCCACATGATGGGGGAGACGGTGTGGGCGGAAGCATGGGAAGTACTCGTAGATCCACGCCTGCAGTAACGAGAGGCACCCAGCTAATCCCCTCGCATCCGCCCTGCTTGCCATTCCAAGCCGGCGATAAAGGTAAGCGAGAACGGCCGAACCCCACGAGTAACCACTGGCAGAGGACAACGACCGATAGAACTCGTGCATGATGTCCGGCTTCACCCGGCTCCCGCTACCGTCGACGAACAGCGTCGACCCCAGCAGAATCCACAACCAAGCGATCGTGATACGCAGGATCTGCTCGACGTCGTGGAGCATGATCGTCATCTCCCCCCACGGCATGTGGAAGGTGTTCGTGTCTGGATGCCAGCGCTCCACAAAAGCGCTGAGTAGAGGCTGGTCCAACTGACCCATCATAGCGTCCGTGAGGTGCGCAAGCCCCGTGCCATCGATCTGGCTCTGCGTCTCCGGCGGGAACTTGGAGTACCAATTCTTCAGCTTCCCAAGCACCAACCCCCGCTGCTCGCACTTCAGCAGGGGTCTCTCCTCCTCACCCGTCCAGATGCGGGGCGCGATGTGCCCCAGATAACTAGGGATCACCTCGTCATCATATGGACCACCGGGCTGTGGCCCCTGCAGCCTCCACGAATCGTCATATGTGACCCTGGATCGCTTGCTCCCTATTTCATTTTTTACGAATAACGCAAAAATAAATTTAATTTCTTTTACGTATTTTAAGACACGACATCGCACGTCAGTTTATAGAGGAGAATGGAATTACCTGAGGAGGCCGGTGGCAGATCGTCGCCGGATGACTCAAACGATGCTCCATCATCCGGCACACCATAATCCAACGGGGGGGGTCTACTGCTTCCCTCGGGTAGGGTCTTTCCACCCTTGGTCTGTAATTAAATAATCCAAATAAATAATATAAATAAAATATACAAATAAAATATACAAATAAAATACAAATAAATAATACACATAAATACCCCAAATAAATAATACAAATAAAATAAACCAAATAAATAATATAAATAAAATATACAAATAAAATATACAAATAAATAATACAAATAAATAATACACATAAATAACCCAAATAAATAATACAAATAAATAATATAAATAAATAATATAAATAAAATATACTGTAAATAAAAGATTTAAAAAAAAAAAAAAAAAAATTCGACCGAAATCAGATTTCGGTCAGTACTGTAACTGACCGAAATCAATTTTCGGTCGGTTACAGTACCGACCGAAATCCGATTTCGGTCACTACTGTGCCGACCGAAGGATGATTTCGGTCGGCACTGTAACCGACCGAAGCATGATTTCGGTCGGCACTGTAACCGACCGAAGCATGATTTCGGTCGGCACTGTAACCGACCGAAGCATGATTTCGGTCGGCACTGAAACCGACCGAAATCAATTTTCGGTCGGTTACAGTAGTGACCGAAATTATGTTTCGGTCAGTACTGTAACCGACCGAAAATTGATTTCGGTCGGTTTTTTTTTTTTTTTTTTTCGCCGAACGAAAATACGTTAATTTGGCTTACCAGTCGTGAGAAAAAACCCTTTCCCTTTCCTAGTCCCTGTCGGCGATCCATTGCGATTTCAGTTTTTTTTTTTTTGATCTGATTTGGATATGCGATTTGAAAAGTGTTGTCTGGACAGAGCTTTATATTGATATTTTTTCTTGTTTATTATAATTTTCTCTTTTTAAATTAATTTAAATATCATAAGGGCAAAATCGTCTTTTTCTAGCCCTTTTAGGGGGCGGTAACAAGTAAAAAGGGGGCGGTAAATAGTAATCCCCATATATTATTTATATTTTTTTTGTATAGGTGGTGCAATGAAATAATATAAAACAGAAAAATTCATGTGATGTGACCTTCCTAGAAATTCTTTCAATTTAACGTGTGAAAAACTTGAAACAAGAAACAAAAGACGCGTAAGGCGGACAAAAATAAATAGTTACGTAATATCAAGAAAATAACTATCTTGCCCTTGAAGAAATGAACATATGAATTCTACTTCTGATTAATAATTATTGGCCACATGGACAACTCGTATTATTCCATTTAAATGGTCAAGAGCCGTTTACTTTTGGCAATTTCCTTGAACCTTCCCTCCTTAACACTATACTACGAAACCCAAATAATTTTTAATATGGATATGCAATGGAAATTTGTAAATAATACATAAAAAAAAACGGATAAGAACAAAGTGGATAGGCCACAAAATAATATAAAGAAAGTATATTAGTTTAGAAGAGCTCAAGCAGTTGACTGACTTGCGATTTTCTAGCATAAAGACATAATTGCAGGTTTAAATCAGAAAGATTTGACGTAATATATATTTTATTTTAAATTAATAGAGGATAGTGTAACGAGTCCAATGGCAAACTATAAGGTTAGCGTTGGGAGTTGACTGTTTCAACAAATCATAAACCTAATACGAGAAAAGATTTCTTTTTCTAAATAATTATCTTCCTTTTAAAGTCTTTTTAAAAAGCTATGAGACTTTTCAATATAATTTCCCCACACGTTTAAGTTTTTTACGCTCATCTTCTCCCACGCGCCTCTCCGTCTTTTACTCTTATTTTATATAGTGGGAAACGAATAGCTGCTGATATTCATAGCACATACCCTAATCTGCTTCGCTACGTTTGATCTGAGAGTTATTTTCGATTTCAACAACTTCGCTTTGAAATCTCAAGAAGAAGAGTGAAGGAGAAGGGAAGGAAATGGTTCGTTGCAGCAATAATCTGATTGGTATACTCAATGTCATCACCTTGCTTATATCCATACCTATAATCGCCGGCGGAGTTTGGCTCTCGCACCAATCTAACACCGAGTGCGAGAGGTTTCTCGACAAACCTGTCATCGCTCTTGGCGTTTTCGTCCTCTGGTGTCCGTAGCTGGAATCATCGGTTCGTGCTGCAGGTAAGCGAATTTTGTTTCCTTTTTTTTTCTTGCGTATGTGAATGAGTGAAGTTTTTGTTTTACCTTCTGATGATGCTCAGATCTCGTTAGGAAGTTGAAGTTTTCCGTCAAAATTGACTGAATTGACGGAGCAAATTCGTTATAATCGAAGCGAAGGCGTGAATTTCCCAAGTAATATCCAGCTAGACCTAATTTCATGTCGTTTCATCGCGTCTCTGCAGGGTAACGTGGCTGTTATGGGTGTATTTGCTGGTGATGTTCCTATTGATCGTTCTCCTATTCTGCTTCACCATATTCGCCTTTGTGGTGACGAACAAAGGCGCCGGCGAGACTGTTTCGGGCAAAGGTTATAAAGAGTACAGGCTCGGAGACTACTCCAATTGGCTTCAGAAGAGAGTCAACAAAAACTGGAACAAGATTCAGAGTTGCTTGGTTGATAGCAAGATCTGCAAGAAGCTTCGTGAACAAGGGTCTACCAACGTAGATCAGTTCTACCAGGAACATCTCTCTGCTCTTCAGGTATCTACCTCCTTTGATTAATTCTGCTATGGTTCACCTTACTGGCAATTTTGTTTAAATGGTTCCGTGGATCACGTTTGACAAGCTGACTTCAAAGGGTTTTTAATCATTTCAAACTTTTTGAAGCAAAAGCAAATGATTTCTTGTGGTTGAATTGAATAAAGTGGTTTGTAAAAGTTGGGCACCTTTAAAGACTTTATCCCGGGCATGATAGGCCATCTAAAGCACCTTTTTGTCCCTTTTATTCATGTTATAATTCCTTGTATAGTTGTTATGTGTGTAATTACTACTAACAACTGAGGATTGTTAAATTTCCTTGAACTCAGTCTGGGTGCTGTAAGCCGCCAACCGAATGCAGCTTCCAGTACGTCAGCCCGACAAACTGGACAAGCACCACAACGCAATCATCATCCACAAATGTAGACTGCAAAACATGGAACAACGATCCCAACATTCTGTGCTACGGATGCCAATCTTGCAAGGCCGGGCTTTTGGACAACATAAAGAGCGATTGGAAGAAAGTGGCTGTCCTAAACATCGTATTCCTCGTCGTCCTCATCATCGTTTACTCCATCGGTTGCTGCGCATTTAGGAACAACAGAGAGGACAATGCTTGGAAACGAGGGTATCCTTGAAGCACTATAGCATTCATTGATTTACCATATGATCACATATCTATCGTCTGTCCTAGTGTTTTGATATGGTTTGTGTACATTGGAGTTGAGAACACTTTCTGTGTATTTACTTTCACTTCATTGTTATGATATTATGGGTATTGTTTTGATGGGCTGGCTGGGGCACATGTTGGCTTTATAGCACACCCATGTGAGCCATTACTGTGCTGTATGGATCCATATGGGGAAACATATGGGTCCATACATTCAAATCACTGGTTGAGCTTGAGAATTGACCGTTACCTAAAAATGTTATTGCTTTTTCAGTTATTGCAATGAAAATCCATAAATTATCGGTGACTTTAGTTATCGCAATATGGCTGATGTGGCATCGATCGGACCATCTTCAACCGTCAAATGCAAACGCATTTTGCAGTAATAGTTTGCAGTAACTGTTCTCCAACTGTCAACTGCAAACGCAAACGCAAAAGAATATTCCTGTAATATTTCATTTCTACTAACTTTTATAACTTTCAATACCACCCTATATTTTACTACTTTACAAACTAACCACAATATTCTTTTAATTTTGAAGTCATTATTTATACATATTAAAAATATAAAACAGAATATTTATTAAAAATATCAAAATTACACAACATAACAATTGAAATATATTGAGGTACATGCCATACAAATAAAATATAAAAAACTATATTTGTGGTCAAAACAATATTTAATTATGTTACATATAAATAAAATATAAAAAATAATAATAAGATATAAAAAAACATACATAAAATAAGTGTCAATGTTAAAATAATTATTTATTATATCAATATAATCTTAGTATACAATTTTAAAATTCTTTAATATATTTTTATACGTTCGATTTAATAAACAATACAAGTAAAGTGCTTATTTGCAATTTTAAAACGACACAAATTTGCGTTCGAAAACGGGAGAGAGAACGCAAAAGACGCATTTTGCGTTTGCGTTTGCAGTACTGTTGGAGCAGTTTTACTGCATATATCTGTTTGCGTTTGCGTTTTAACGGTACCATCGGAGATGGTGTCACTGGGTTTGATCGATAGTCGGTTTGATCGATAGAAATGGCTTAAAGTTAAGACCCTTCTGATACTGTCTAATAATATGGTTGAGAACATTAACTGCAATTCGTTGACAATATACTACTACATCCATCAGAGATGGAAAGAGAGAGATTATTATCTCCGCATCAAGAAGTACGTAATGGTAATATATAGTTACCTCATATTCACTCGCCATCGGACTTCTTTTGTGTGTTGCATTAAATTCATTTTTTTGAATGAAAACATATGATATATGCTCAGCCTTTTCCCTTTTTCTAACATTTTCCTCTACGGGGCTCCAAACCTCGAATATTCTGCATTTCTTTCTGATACGGAAAAAAGTTGCATATGTGAGGAAAACAGAAGCTTTTCAGACACACATAACTAAAATTAATTTACGTATATACATTTCATTGTGCTATGATCCGTCACCATCATCCTCCAAGTTGCTACATGACACACATTAGCCAGAAAATTTTAATTTTCATAATTGCAGAAAATGTATTTTCTGAGTAAGACATTATTTTTTTTCTAATATTTTTATACAGCTATGCTTGCCAGCCCATTGCTACCCCAACTCACTAACATTGCACATTTCGGGTACATTAATTTCTCGGCCATCTACCAAATAATAATAAATACTAAAGCCCTACTGTTTAGTTATTTGTTTTTAAAGAAAGGGCTCCCATTTGTGTGTAGCAAATGCAATTAAATCTGTTGGCAGTTTGAATAGTTTGCTCCTACGTTGGCTTTTCTTGAAATATTATATACATATGCTCAGTCTATATATTGGAGAAAAGGATAAGCATACTTTCTTCTGTAGCTCAAACAAAGTCATATTTTTCTTCCTCAAGACTGCATTTGCAGCTGTAATACCCTAAAAAGACTCCATGGCTGCCCCGTTATATTCTTGGCCATGGGAGATTCTGGGCAGTAACAAGGTACGTTTGAAGAAGACAAAGACAACATGGCAATGCATATATTGTAATATTTTCTCCTTGATTTTGACTGTTACTGTTCTATCAAAACAGTGGATGCTTTATGGGTTATTTCTGGCAAAAGCAATGCACTCGAGCTACCGAGAAGAAGTGCTCATAAAAGACAACACAAGCCTTCACATATTCATCTTGTGCGTACTGAGATTCCTCATGTACGTATCATGGACATCTTACAGCAACATGCTGTTTTTTACACGGAATCTCAGGATTGTTGAGAAAGGCGTCGATTTTAAGCAGATCGACAAAGAATGGCACTGGTAATTAATACGCTGTAGTTTAGTAAACCTCTGCGTGTTTGGAGTATGTAAAAACTGTTTCTTGTCTAAAAATCCTCTTTTTTTTTTTTTTTTTCTTTCAAGGGATAATTTCATCATACTTCAAGCTTTTGTCGGCGCTCTCTTGCTGTACATGTTCCCAATTTTCTCATCATTACCTCTTTGGAACCTTAAAGGGATCATATCAGCGATAGCTCTTCACATCGCAGTTTCTGAGCCACTTTTCTACGCCATTCACAAATGCTTCCATGGCAACTTTCTCTTTACACGTTACCATTCGCTTCACCATTCATCAGCTGTGCCGCAAGCTTATACAGGTGAGGCAAGCATTTAATATATGCTATCACGGATTTAATAGTTTCCCTCAATAACCCTTCATCTCTTACCACTATGAGGTTCATTAAACATTGCTTTTTCTTTTCTTACAGCTGGGCATGCTACTTTCTTGGAACACCTTCTGTTGACCGTTGTAATAGGTTTACCCATCATTGGTTCGTTCTTGACTGGCCATGGATCCCTGAGCTTGATCTATGTGTATGTTTTGGGGTTCGATTTGATGAGATGCTTGGGACATTCGAACGTCGAGATAGTTCCTCACTGGATATTCGAGACGATCCCTTTTCTTAGATACATCATCTACACTCCAACGTAAGTAGCCTTAGATCATATTATGGAGCTTTGTATTCACAGAAAGTTTCAGACAAATTGTGTTTGTTCATTGATAGGACAAATGGTAATAGAGACAATTGTGTTATTTTCTTGCAGATATCACAGCATTCATCACACAGAAATGGACTCCAACTACTGCCTTTTCATGCCCCTATTCGACGCGCTGGGAAACACACTGAACGCAAAAACGTGGACAACGCACAAGGAGAACAGTTTTGGTAAGAAATCGAAGGTCCCAGATTTCGTGTTCCTCGCGCACGTAGTCGACATGTCGTCGGCCATGCACGCTCCTTTCGTAATCAGGGATATCGCATCGTTGCCTTATCGAACGAGAATCTACTTGCTGCCATTTTTGCCCTTTTCGTTCTTGGCGATGATACTGATGTGGGCCAAGTCCAAAACTTTCTTGAACTCATCTTACAACCTTAGGGGCAAACATCACCAAACATGGGTCGTCCCTCGTTACGGTTTTCAGGTTCGAACATCTCAAGCAACAGATAGTTTAGTCCCAGGAATGCAAAGCTTAGCTCGAGCCTGCTTTTTTTTTTTTTGCAGTATTTCTTACCATTTGCTGCGAAAGGAATCAACGAGCAGATAGAATCAGCCATCCTTAGAGCTGATAGATTGGGAGTTAAAGTCATTAGCCTGGCTGCCTTAAATAAGGTTTATTTTCTCGTAGAACTCGAAAAAAAAAAAGAAATTATCAATCATGGTTAGTGGTGCCAAGGTGCTTACATATTCGATAAACGGCAGAATGAAGCTCTAAACGGGGGCGGGAAGCTGTTCGTAGACAAGCTCCCCGATCTTAATGTTCGTGTGGTGCATGGGAATACTCTTACGGCAGCTGTGATTCTTGATGAGATTCCTAAGGATGTAACAGAGGTGTTTTTAACTGGTGCCACTTCGAAGCTTGGTCGGGCTATTGCTCTCTATCTCTGTAGGAAAGGAGTTCGAGTTCTGGTAAGAGGAGCCTCATTACAAATGTTAGAATCGAATAACACATACAGAACATTGCTAACTCTACCGTACGCATGCAGATGCTAACTCTATCGGCGGAAAGATTCAGGAAAATTCAGAAGGAAGCGCCCGCAGATTACCAGAAATATCTAGTCCAAGTGACCAAGTATCAAGCTGCACAGAATTGCAAAGTAAGCTGAATAACAATCTGCGAAAACGGAAACTATTTGATCTGATAGAATGAGATTTTTAAGAATTTAACGCCGTATTTTGTCGACAGACGTGGATCGTAGGAAAATGGATCACCCCGAGGGAGCAAAGCTTCGCCCCGAAAGGAGCACATTTTCATCAGTTCGTAGTACCGCCAATACTGCACTTCAGAAGAGACTGTACTTACGGTGATTTAGCTGCCATGAGATTGCCTGAAGATGTCGAAGGGCTCGGTTCTTGCGAGGTAACTGATAATCCATTCAAACACCATTATTAAATTACTGATTATATCAAGAGAAAAACGACACATTAACAAATACGTTATGAAATGCTACAGTACACAATGGAGAGAGGCGTAGTCCATGCTTGCCATGCTGGCGGCGTTGTTCACTCTTTGGAGGGATGGACCCATCACGAAGTCGGGGCGATAGACGTTGATCGAATCGATATAGTGTGGAAAGCTGCACTAAAACACGGTCTGAAGCCAGTCTCATCAGCAGCAATCAGTAGAAATGATAACGATCATCATTAGCATTCATTCATCGCCCAAGATATGTATGCAGCAGAGGAGATTATCTGTATGTGTTTTGACAAGCTATGTATGTATTTATTCATTTATTTAGTTATAAATCTAACAGTTGTGTGTAATGACATTTGAGGATCTCTGTTTGCTTCATCAAGTAAAAATGTCTGTTTCCCATCAATTTGCAGACATAACAGAATATTTCCTCGTACTGTTGTTACATTACATGTATGTATGAATGTAATAATGAATTCACTACTACAGTTCGTAGTCGATGGGCAGACCCATCCACAGCAGAAGCCTTCGAGGGCGGTCGAGAAACCTAGCTTGCCAAGCGGGCTCATCGCTCTCAAGCGTAAAACCGCTCTTCAAGTATAGATTCTTGGCTGGTTCGTTATCCACAGCCACATGAACGTACAGATCACTTATTCCTGAGAAAAATCAGAATGTAAGAACGATCGATGCAACGTTGTTTAAACGTTATAATGACAGACTGGGTTGAGTCTCCTTACCCCATTCTTGAGCTACTGTTATCGACTTTGCTATGATTTCGTAGCCTACACGGTTTCGACGCACTTCATTTGCAACGCATACGTTGCTTATGTATGCCCTTGCGAAATCAGACCCAATTCCCTGATAAAGGTAAGAGGGGAGTTGTTTCGGGCAGAAAATAAACTTCGTAGTGATGAATGATCAAGAAAGTACCTTAGGTCTTGCCCCGATTAGTTCGTTGGGAAGGCTGACACACTGATTTAGATCAAGTGTCCCTACAACAACTCGATCATCGCCATTATGCGAAAACTGTGGGAACGATCTGACAGTTATATATATATATATATATAATATATATATATACATACATATTGTTGAATGAAGATCATTACAACCTTGCAAGAACTGGACAAGTCTTCGTAGGCATTTGACATGAGTGATGCGGGCAATGTGGCATTGATGCAAGAAACTTTTCGAAAGCCCTTCGATTTTCCAGACACACGTTCTTTGATTGCTTCGAATTCACGTTCGGCCAAGTACTTCTTATGATCCTAACAGAACTTGAAATTAGGAAATAACATCAGATTAAGCAAAAGTTGGGATTTTTGGCTTTCTTTCTATCCTACCCTACAAAGGATGGAGAAAAAATTCACAAACATGGAAAACAACATAAGCCCAGCAAAGAATAACCAAACAACAACTCAATACTGGCAAATAACAAGGATCAGCATAGTGGGTCCATGGATAAGAGCAGCTCAATCTTTAAGGAAAGGGTCGATAAACTCACTTCGAGGCCGAACATATTGGGATCGAAGTCGTAGAAAGTTCTGACACGGAGACACGCGGTGGCCCAGAATTGGGCGTCGTCTTGAGCGTCGGGCACCGAGACACTCAGCAATGACTTGTCGACTGTAGTCGGCAGTGGGATTGCCAACTGGGATGTTGTCCGGCGGTTCGATGCTCGGCGGCGAAAGGAGGTTGAGAAGCCGCGGCAGGTGGTGGCTCGCCGGAGGAAATGAGGAGGCGGAGTTGGGTGTACTAAGGCCATAGTGCCAGGCACGCCCGTGTGTGTGCAAAATCTGATCTTTGATCGAATGGACTGCGGTGATTTTGGACCATTCGTATTATGTTTCGATAAATCCGAGAAAAAGGGGTTGGTTTTGGTGGACTGTAAGTCAATAATGCTCTTACTTGGTTAATGGACCAATTTTATCATTTAATTCTTCGTATATCATGTTTATTTTACATTGTTTTTCATAAGTATATCTTTTAATATATTTTTTTTCTTATATCCCAACACAAACCGGCTACTATGACTAGCCCCTTGGGCTTATCCCACACAGACTTGACAGAGTTGCGCCGCACACTTTAGAGGTGAGACTAATTCCCGGGGCTAGGTGAATACGTCCTAAATTCACGCGACAACGATAATCATGAGATAACACCCCGTTGGGACTTCTCAAGAAATTGTGGGAGGGGATTCGATTCCATGATCATTAGGCCATGGCGTCATTGGCATCTTTTGATGGTTCCGGCGCAATTGCATTTCCACAATTTGAATGAACCAGAAAGAAAATAGCATGATTAATTTATAATGAACGGAATAAAATATCGTTAACAAGAAAAATCCCAAGGTTGGATATAGGGATATTAATACTTATAAGTGACAATGGCTATATGAATAGGATTTCGTCGTAATATATTCATGAGCTAATGGTTGCCTATAGTAGCCCTAAAAACATGTAGTATTTAGTCATTTTCGCTTGTTTTAATAAATAGAAACAATGATGAAGAATGAGAACTGAATTTACACATGAATAAAGGCCAACGAGTCAGATACGATTATTTTATAGATATTTGTTATTAATTTTGTTCAATTTATTAAATTTTTCATTAATTACGTTAGCTATTAATTACGTTAGCTATTAATTACTATGGTTTTCAAGTAGGAAAATATGATTGGTTGGTATAATTGAGCTGAGCTAGCTAAGCTTTGCTTTAAGAAGCTGAGAATGGTAGAAACTGTACTGCAAAGGGAAGGAGGGACTTTATATCATAGTTTATGCAGCAGCAGAGTAAATTCCTTATCGGGCTCACTCGAGTTTTGAACTTACCGTTCAGTACTCCTGCAAAAAATTCTTCCTGGTGAGTACCCATATGCAAAAAGTTGTGTGTTCAATATCCAATAGTGAACGGACGAAAATACACTTTCCTGAAATTAAAAATTGGACACCATACCAACTATTTTGATTATTATGCCAATTGTTATTCTAATAATACCAATAGAATAATGTTAAATTGGAAATCATACAAACTGTTATCGTTATTATGCCAACAGAACTGAACCCTAATAACAGATGGTATAATATATACAATTTCTGGTGTAATAGCAAAATTTGTCGGTATAATCTCCAATTTTGTTGTATAAAATTAAAATATTTTATTTATTGGTATAACGAAGATAGATGGTATATAACGAAAACAGATGGTATAATTTCCACAATTTTTGGTATAATTGCAAAATTTTAGTTGGTATATTATTTAATTTCGCTGTATAAAATTAAAATAACGATATTTACTCGTATAATAAGAAAAATAGATGGTATCCTCAATTTCTGGTATAATAGCAAAATCAGTTGGTATCAGACTACTTTTTTGTATAACATTATAATACCTTTATTTATTGGTATAATTATGAAAACATATGGCACAATTTCTAAAATTTCTAGTGTAATAGCATAATGAGTTGGTATAATGTCCAATTTCATTGTATAAAATTCGAATCTCATTATTATTGGTATAATAACGAAAACAGATGGTATAATTTCTATAATATCAGGTATAACAGCAAAATTAAGTTGGTATAATGTCCAATTTTGCTATATAAAATTATAATAACATTATTTATTGGAACATTTGGTATAATTTCTACAAATTTATTGGTATAATAAGGCTTTTTTAATAAAATAATTTAAAAAATATAAATCATTAACAAAATAATTATGAAATCAAAACCATTAATAAAATAGAGATTTTCGTATCCTATTTATACGAGTTAGTAACTCGTAACAACTGTATACGAGTTATTTTGTCCGATGTGGCAATGAAATGGAATTTTAAGTAACTCGTATCTATTAGTTACGAGTTACAACTTCTCCTTTTTTTTGTTTTTTATATTTTAATTTATTTATATTTATTAAATATATAATCCACCAAATCACAAAATCATCATTATCTCATGTGATTTACATAATAAAAATCAACAAACGCATCTAATTTATTGTTTGTTTCGCGACGATTAAAATGATATGCATATCTTATACTTTTCGGATATCGAAAATATTTAATCATATTTAATTCCTAACGTTATAAAAATAATTAAATATTTACGATATTCAAAAATATAAGATATGCATATCATTTTAATCGTCGCGAAACAAACAATAAATTAGATGTGTTTGTTGATTTTTATTATGTAAATCACATGAGATAATGATGATTTTATGATTTGGTGGATTATATACTTAATATATATATATATATAATAAATTAATATACAAAAACAAAAAAAAAAAAGAGAAGTTGTAACTCGTAACTAAAAATGCCATCTCTTTGCCACATCGGACAAATAACTCGTATACAGTTATTACGAGTTACTAACTCGTATAAATAGGATACGAAAATCGCTATTTTATTAATGATTTTGATTTCATAATTATTTTGTTAATGGTTTATATTTTTTTAATTATTTTATTAAAAACCCCGTATAATAACAAGTTTTGGTGTAATTCATGTGAATCAATTAATTCAACTTTTCTGGACTATGTGAGACATGGGCATTTCGTCTTTTCAACGTTGAAAAGACCTTTTTATAGGTAATGAACATGAAGAATTTTCAAAAATAGGTATTTACTTAAAAGGAAGAAATTTACCCTTGAAATTAAGTAATATTTCACATGAGAGTACATAAACAAAAAAAAAAAAAAACGAAGAACGAAGAAGTAAGTTAAGAATGAATGATAACGTGTGATTGCACATCTTCACGGCAATCAAAACAAGTCCACGGTGCATCGACTGCCACCCATTCAACTCGAAACTTGGGGGTGGCGGTGGCGGTGGCTGAGGAGTTTATAGATACTTTTCCGACTAAAACGCCGATGATGCCACCAAATAGTTGCTTCACAACGTAGATCTCATCTTCCCAAGAACAAGCCCGCCAACTTGCGGTACTGCTACCATCAGCCAAAACAGTATAATCTCCTTCAACGATATCCCAATCGTCCCTTTTCGCATCGTAAACCCTCAGCCCACTATCGTTTTCTGCTTCTCCCTCGGGAAGGCTGCGGAGCACGTGCACCGCAACGCCGAATAAGTGTCCGTGCATCTCAACCCGCGAACTAATGATCCCAATATGGCACAGTCGACTCATAGGCACATCTTGGCACTTACCACCACTCCTCGGCTCGCATATCTGAACCTTGCTGCTCTCCATACCGTTGTTGTCGTCTTCCCTTTGCAGCAAAAGCTTCCATCGAAAACTATCATGGAGTAAGGATCCTTCTCTCTTCGCTTGTATTCTGGCACGGCCTTCCACGTTCCTTTCTTGGGATCGAATTCTTCGAGTCCATTGTCTCCCACACCGGTTAAGTATACCTTGTCATCGACGACTCCAGCGCTGAGAAACTGTAATTGGCCGGCCATGGATTTTATTACAGTCCATCGATCCTCGCGCACTTCGTACATGACAAAGGCGTTGTCGGTGCCGCCGCGGCTTTTGACGCCGCCGAATAGGAACAGAACGCCTCGGCTGGGGATGGAGGTGGATCGGATGATGCCCCGTCCTCCGTAGAGGTCGGGGGCGACGCGTATCCCCCGCCATGTGAGAGTCGTCAGATTGAAAGCCTTGACGTGAATCCTTTTCGTGCATCTGTCGAGACCCGTTACGAACACCCACCGATCTCGAAACCCACAGAGTCTTCTGAGCTCGTGGAGGCCGCGGCGGAGGCAGCGCCGCCGCCCCCCACGGAATATCCTTTTCCAACCCCGTGAGACCCTTTCGCAGAAGATGTGTGAATAGCCGGTGACGCGGACGAGGCACAGTATAGCAACGTCGTCGGGGATTCCGGGGATCAACGGTTGTTCTGATACGGCGCCGGCGGAGGAGACTAGTAGTGAAGAAGAAGCAGCTTTTACTCTTTTAGGGCAGTTCATCTTTCGTCGGATGACAGATAGAATAGATCTAATCTAATCCGAGGGTTTTATTTATAGCTAATTTACAATTTGAATTGGACTGATAAATCGGGTTGTTTTCGTTTTTTCCTTAAAATTTTGTCCCATAAGTTTTAGGGATTAGATATTGTTTACTGGTAATATCGTTGAATTGGCCCATTTCAAATACAAAATTTGTAGTGATTTTCTTCTAAAAAAACTAACATTAAATTATAGTATATCTACGCATAAGTACCTATTTGAATTATTTAAAAATAAATATAACTATAATAGGTATATTCTCAACTTAGAACCATTCTTGTTTTTTTTCCTTTTCCATTTTTTCTTGAAAATTTGGTAAAAATAATCCAAATATGATACATTATTTTCAAATCAGACCCATGTAACCTTTAACTTCAACTAGAAACTCTTTGATTCAAATAGGGGAACAATATTGTTTGTACAATTCGAACAATTGTCTTAGCTTGGAAGTTGGAATTCGATTTGACTCTTCAATTTACTTTCTTCCTCATGAGCAAATTTTTTATTATATTCATTATGTTTACTTTATTCAAAACGCGTGAAGTTTGATTAACTGAAATTGATAAACTATGTTAATATACGATAATATAAGCATTTATTGTGCGGCTCCTTTCACAAGGTATATTAGGCAAGTTTTTGGTCTCAAAATACTGGGTCGAAGTTGTAAAACTCTTAACATATTCTAGATCAGCCTGAACTTTTTCTTGGCTGTGCTAAAATCGCCAAAAATGCTGAGCCAACCGCTGATATTCGACTCAAAACGGATAACTCGCACAATACGTTCAGAATGTAATAATCAAACATTTGAGAACGTTCAGAATGTAATAATCAAACATTTGAGAGTTAAGAGTGTAACGGATTCCGAAACACCAAATATCATCACATAACTAGAATCCCAAGCCAAACAAGCAGCAGAACCAAAATTCAGGAAAAAAAAAAAAAACAGAACGACAGAAACATAATTAGCAAAGAAAACAGTTTTGAAACTTCAACAGTGTGTGGATTAACTCGTCAACGCCTCTGAGTTTTGCCGGTCGAACGCTTGCCCGAGAAAGATGCTTAGGTTTGAGCGAAGGAATAACTCTGTCCGCCTCTCCTTTGCGGGCATCCTTGTTCCTCTTCTGACTCGATTTCTTGGCAAGTTTAATGGCTTTATTCTTCTGACCAACGTCCTTAAAGCCCTCGCCTGGGACAAACTCGCCAGGTGGTCTCGACTTCGATCTTGATCTCGAAACAGATCTTGATTTCAATCTCATCTTCTTATTCGACTGATCCCCGTCAAGTTCCATCATCTCACCATCATCGCCTCGTTCCACGGACCTCTCCCTCTACGACCTCTAGACTTACTACGTGCTCGGTTGATTGCCATAGTAGGATCGAGACCCAAGGATGATAACTGTCTCCCCATTCTCTTAGCCGTAAATTGTTTGTCTTTATCGAATTTCCTGGGTACAATGGCCTTACTCTCTGCAGTGCTCTTCTTAATCCTATGCTGCTGAATGAGCATTGCTTTCTTCTTCCTTATTTCTGCAAGTGCTGCCTTTTCTTCTGGGGTAAGTTCAGCTCCATCCATTTCGTAATCATCATCACCTTCTAACCCTTGAAGGACACTTTCCTCGCGCTCCAATTCCTCCAGCCTCATAAGAATATCGGGGTCGATGAAGTCAGCTACGTTGTGCCCATCAAGAATTTCAGGGATTAAGTCTTCTTTCCATTCATCGCTGGCCAAGAGGTAGTTCTTCTTCAAGCTCGCAGAATAAACTCCCGCGCCTCCATTTTCGTTCTCCAAATCTCTCTCTAGCTTCCTCTTCCGTTTCTCAGTGCTTGCCTCTGCTTTTCTAGCATTGGCTTCTAAAACAGCCTGCGGAATGCAAACTGGCCTCTCTTTCTGGTCACGAGGCTTGGGCATGGCGACGTGGAAACGGTTGAGGCAGTCATTTAGTTTCTTGGACTTCATCTTCATTTCCACACGCTGGTTCAGTAGCCTTTCGCAGGCAGCATTCTTAACGGCAATGACACCTTCTTCAGTCAGTGTGCTCATCGTCAGTAACACGCTACCATCATCTGTTGGTTCGCCACCTTGACCAACGACGGTTTTCATGGCCTCTGCTTTCATTCCCTCGATCAGCTTCATGTCATCCTCAGGGACCCTTTCCAATGGCATCAAGTCGGTCTTATTACAGACGATGATCAATGGCTTGTTCATAAATAGCGATTTTATGCTGTGGAAAAGAGCCGCCTGCTGAGCTATGGTATATCCGCAAGAGCCAGAGATATCAAGGAAAATAGCACAGCAGATCTCAAATGAGCAAGAGCAGTTATACTGCACATTTCAATGATGTTGCGATCCTCAAATGGCCTGTCAAGAATTCCCGGGGTGTCTATTACTTGGTACCTCAGATATTTATAGTCGGTATGTCCAACAAATAAGGACTTTGTGGTGAAAGCATAGGGCTGCACATCAACATCGGCCCTCGTAATCTTATTGATGAAGGAACTCTTGCCCACGTTTGGATACCCACAGATCAACATTGTTCGTGTGTTGGGATCAATAGAAGGCAACCTAGCCATGTGTTGCCGCACCTGCTCCAGATAAGCCAAACTTGGGCTAATTCGCTTCATCACCGTACACATACGCCCCAAAGCGGCAACCTTCAGAGACTTGCAACGATAAAGAGAATCTCCGTACTTCAACAACTTGACGTAGTCTTTTGAAATCTTACCAATAAGGTTTCTAGCGGTATTAATCTGACCAAGAGCAAGCTTGTAATGGTCCTTGTTGTACAAAACGTGGAGAAGATCACCGTAAAAGGGATGGATATCATCAAGCCTGGGAAAATCATCGATAATGGTCGAAAGCTTATCATGAAAATTCGTCTGCGTATACTTCACTTTACGCATATAAAACTGCCGCAGACGGGAGATGGCATATCCCTTGTGCACTTGAGTCGGCGTTCGGCGTTGCGTACGGGAGAGTATAATGTCGATGAAATCCTTCCCAGTGGGTACAACAGTAATTTTCTTGAAATTATACTGCACCATTTTGTGTTATGCCTATCTGCGCAACAAAGAAACTCAGATTTTATTCAATTAGGACGTTCGAATTATAGTTTACAAAGAACTAGACATCGCATCCCACCAATATTTCTACCAAAGCACATATATACGAATTGAACCAAAAACATGAACACAATGAAACTTATTTAAACATAAGCAGCTCATTGACCAAGCGAAATCTCACAATCATCCACGACGCAAGCACGGAAAGGACTTGACCAGAATTTATAGCCTTCGTTTCCAAAACGCACCAAGCACTCGCGTTTCATTGATCAAACAAAAAATATCTACAAAATCTCTAAGCTCCACAACACAACAAAACGCATAACTATCAATAAACAGAAAATCTGTAGAAAAATCTAAAAATATACATGGGCACACCTTAATAGATTCAACTGACGCCGCGAATCGTACATAAATCGCAAAAAATCAAGAGAGAAAAAACACCTCCAGAAAGAGAAAAGGAGAACTTACGTCCGTCGGCAGGGATGGCAGCGATTGAGTTGGAGAAACTGTGGTAGGGTTTAGTGATTTCAGGTTTTATATAGTGGGTCTCACTTTTTCTATGCTAACCGTTCTATACGTTATGGGCTTCAGATAAATCATTTAACGGGCTTTGATAGTTGTTTAATGGGCTTCACAAGAAATAGGCTTTTCATACATTTCTTTCTCAATTGCATATTTGACCTCAATATTCGTGTTAATCGTTATTGGAATAATGCATCGAAACCACCTAGTTGGTCCTTCCATTCAATTTGTTTTCCCAATTGGTCCTCCCATTTATTGGAACGTCTAATTGGAGCCTAACGTTAGGGTTGTTTCAATTTTTCACGAATTTACATTTAGATCCGTACATTTTATGTCGTAGTTCATTTAGATCCTTTACTTGTTTTCTTTCTAGTGTGTATACAACTGTCCCTTCCCTTTCTTTTATCTTTTTCTTTTCTGTTTCTTCAACAAAATCTGCAATAAAAGGTAACGTATGCTTTGATTCATCAGTAACGCATATTCGAGCTGCTTCGGCTAGTTGATAATCGTCTTCCCGCGTTGTCAGATTTTCCTGAGCGAGCTCATAAGAGGTTCTAGAACAGCTCAAATCACGAGTAATTCTTCGTCGTCGTCCTCTTGCAATGGAGCTACTCTCAATCGATTTAATGTTTAATTGATGCCCTTGCACCCGGTAAGTCCCTTCGATGACCTTGGATTTGTACATATTTCGTGGGTTTACTCTTTGGTGCGTTTTTTGTAGGTGTCAAAGGTAGTAACTGACTAAGGTGAACGAAGCAAGAAATATGCTGGAGGGTTTGGTGAAAGATGGGTCATTCAATTGGTTGACGAGACAGAGAAGTAGCTTGTCCGACGAGGAAAATAATGGAGAGACCAATGAGCTTAAAGAGCTGTCTCCTGTGGCCAACTCAGTTCTCCGAAGATGTTCAAAGTTGGTAGCTTTGATTCTGTTTTCCATTATGCATTTTCTGTACCTCTGTGAGTGTGGACTGTTGTGTGTTGGCGATAAAGAAGAGTAAATTTTGGTAGCAGCCTCTAATTACTTTACTTCAGGAGAACAAATTCACGAATTTCTTTTGTGCCATAAGTAGCAATCCCTGCATTTCGTTTATTGTTATTCATTTTTGGTGGTAAATCTCATGCAGAATCGTTGAGCTCCCCGTGCAACAGATTCGAGAAAAATTTGTTTCAGAGGCTTCTGAATCTTTAAAACATCAATCAAACTATGCACGCAACTTTCTGGAATATTGTTGCTTTATGCTCTTGCACGGGCAATACAAGAAATTGGATATCTTGATGACAACAAATTTCGACGTCTTATGTTCGACATGATGATTGCTTGGGAGTATCCTGCTGCTGCTAGTGGAAAACCCTCTCATGTATGTTCCTTAAACCTGAAGTAGCTCGATAAAATATTCGCATTTTATGATGATTATTATCGACTTGACGTCTAGTTATATAGTACTCAACGCTAGTGGAAATATGTACAAGAACCTATGATTTCTTTACAACTTTTTTTTTTTTTTGGAAACTACTCGTGCATAATTTTGGTGCTCATATCAGATGGATGATTATAATACTGTTGGGATTGAGGCATTCACTCGGATAGCTCCAGCAGTTCCCCTTGTTGCTAACGTGGTGATTAGTGATAAGATGTTTGAATATCTCACAGCGTCAACTAATAATCGCCTTCATTACTCTGTCTATGATAAGTATCTTGTTCGGCTAGAAAGGTAAAAACTACCAATTTGCTTCTTTTTTTTTTTTTTCATTTCCTTTTCACCTGAGATTCATTATCATATGCTTTTAAGTAAGGTTTAATTTTATAATTTCCTTTATTCTCACAGAGCAACACAGAAATGGCAGTCCCATTTTGAATCAAATCTCCTCTCCTCTGTTCGATCTGACAGAGGAGAAAAAATTCTGGAAGTCGATGGGACTGTCACAACACAGCCAGTTCTTGAACATGTGGGTACATCGGCATGGCCTGGTAAGTGTTGTATTAAATCAAAATAAGTTGGAAATTATGTGAGATTTGATGTTCCTCTAAAAAGTTATATACATCGTTGTTGTTGCAGGGCGCTTAGTTTTGACCGACCATGCTTTATACTTTGAACCTCACAAAGTCGTCTCTTATGATAAAGCCAAGGTGTATGATCTAGCCGATGATTTACACCAAGTTGTCAAGCCTGAACTCACAGGACCATGGGGAACGAGGCTTTTTGACAAGGCTGTCCTTTACAAATCAAATTCAGTGTAAGAAGACCGTTCACAAGTGCTAAAGTTTATTCTTTTAAGCCCACACACTTTGACATTGCATTTATACACCTCTCTATATTCTGCATAGCTTATGGATTCTTTTGGACTGTCGATGTAGATCAGAGCCTGTTATAATGGAGTTTCCCGAGCTTAAGGGCCATTCGCGCCGTGACTATTGGTTAGCTATCATTCGCGAAGTTCTATACACCCATAGGTTTCTACGTAAATTCCAGATCAATGGGCCCGAGCGTGAAGAAGTTCTTCTAACCGCTGTATATGGGGGTTCTGCGTCTTCAAGCCCTTAAGGAACTGAGTTCCAGAGTCCCCCTTTCCTTCGATTCTCTTCTAATGTTCAATGTTTGCGATCAGCTTCCACGTGGGACCTCATTCTCGAAATGCTAGCAAACACATTGGCCACGAGGATTTAGATCGAGGAAACGCTGGAAAATCTGGTAGTGGGAAGTACTCGGTCTCTGCCATGGCCCTCGCTTCAAACCTGGGATTCTCTTCTGGCCCATCAAGCCCAAAGTATGACACTGGCTTGATGGTTGGCGGGATTACTGTTGGAGAAATGACAGCTTTGGAGAAAGCTGTTACAGAAGCAAGAAGCAGCTATGAGAACGTAGTTTCTGCGAAGGCTTCTGTCGACGGAGTTAAAGTCGATGGCCTCGACACAAACTTGGCCGTCATGAAGGTAAAGTAAAGCTAAACCCCTCTTACGCTCAGTTAATACTTCCAATCCAATTGGGCAGTAGTAGTAGTAGTAGTAGATACTGTTATTTTGCAGGAATTGATTCCCCCATGTCAGATGTGTGGAACTTCTCCTCTTTTCTTTACAACTGGCAAGACCCTTTCAAAATCCATTGTCTTCTGCGTCGTCTTCGCCTACGTCATCTTCAGGTTCCTACTGTTTTCTTCGAACACCCAATGCTTGCTAGAAAAGATTTCTCTCTGAAGACATTTTTCTGCAGAGGATGGATAGGCTACGCATTGGCAGCAATACTGGCCTTCATGGCAATCTTTATGCTGCTCACTCGTTTCTACGCAGGGGAAGGCCCGTCCACGAACTGAAGATCCACGTCCCACCTCCAATGAACACAGTGGAGCAGCTTTCGGCCGTTCAAACTGCTATATCCCAAGCCGAAGGGCTGGTGCAAGACGGAAACATCGTTCTCCTCAAGTGTCGTGCACTGCTCCTTTCCATTTTCCCAAAGGTATAGTAACAGTATACTTACCTCTCAGAATATCCTCCATTTACAGTCTTCTTATGATTGAGCCAAACCTTTCCATCCAAAGAAACTGAAAAAAAAAATTTGCAGGCGACTGAGAGAACTGTAGTTGGATTACTTTGCCTCGGTTTGTTTCTGGCTTTTGTACCCCTTCGATACATGGTTTTGCTCGCTTTTATGGAGATTTCCACTCGCTATTCGCCGATTAGAAGAGCGAGCACTGAGAGGTGTTATAGAAGGGTCCGAGATTGGTGGTTCAGCATACCTGCGGCTCCTGTCATTCTCGAGATAATCGACGAGGAGAAGAAGAAGAAGAAGAAGAAGTGATGTATGTGTGTGTGCATAAAAATGGTGCTTGTTTATATATAACTGTGTTGCGATCTTCTTAACTTTCGAGTGTCAATATGTTTCCGTATGTGAGGTGGAGAGTAATGTATGTTGAGCTTCCTAAATCGTCGGTGAACGACGCGTTTTACTGCTTCTCCGTGGAAAATCAACGGACAACATGAAGACCAGACAATCGAACTTACTAATTAAGTCATTTACTTTTCTTGGGGAGACAGACGCAGACTTTGTTACTCCTTGAGCTATAAATTGATTATTAATTTATTTTAATAATAATTTGTTGCTACGCAATGAGAGGACGTGCGAATGAGTTTCCTTGCATGTATCTTTTTCTTCCTTCGACAATGTCAGATTGACTCACATATTTTCTTGAAAGTTTCCATGGTTCGTTCAACGTTCTTCCTCAAACGTTTTGGAACAAGAAGCAAACGCCGTTTTCCATGAAAGGTTCTTATGTTCTATTTTTCATCCATCTGGAAATTCTTTTGCTTGCTGCATGCAGTATTCGATCTCGTATATGTTATTGAAGGTACTTCTTTCTGCAACTCAAACTGAAAAACAGACAAAATAGATTGGATCTTTGGAATCATTTTTGAGCTGCCTTGATGAGATTGAACCTCAGGTTCGTAGATTATGTGTTTTGAATAATGTTTCAAAGAAGACTTTTTTTTTTATGATTGAAACATGGGACTGCTTAAAACGACGATGATGTCCATGTAAAATTCTCTGCTTCGATTCTGCAAATTTATATTTTATAAATAATTTGGACATAGCTGCTCATTCATTGATTACGTTTGGACATAGCTTTCGACATGGATCCCCAAATGAAAGGTCAAGCCAAGCTCAACGGCTCAACCGCCCCGGGCGCAAGTGAAGTTTTCGAGCCATCTTCGAGCAACAATTGTAAGAAAAAAAAAACTCAACAGTACATTTGATTAATCTTGGGATTTTACTATCTCTTAACTTTCACTTCCACTTACCAATCTGATTCCATCTGCTTTGCGCAGCAAAACAACGGGCGAATCTAATAGCATGGTTAAACACCGTTCTCCCAGACCTTAACCTCCCAATAAATGCCTCGGACGAAGAACTGCGAGCGTTCTTGGTCGATGGCACTATCTTATGTCGTGTAATAAACAAACTAAAACCTGGCTCAGTTTCTGAGGTCAGCTTTCTTTATGTTCGACTCCTTCACGTCTTTAGCTACAGCACTTATCATAAACCCAAATGTTTTGTCTTTCATGCTTAGCAAAACGGTTCGATTCGATCTTCGCCATCGAACTCGGAGAACTTGCAGAGGTTTCTATCAGCAATGGACTCAA